>VZRI01014403.1:1208523-1363147 GCA_013397515.1 Upupa epops
CTGCATGTCCAGCCTTCGCCTGCTCGTCTAAAGTAGCCACATGTGTCCCTGCTCTCTGACACGGAGATGTCACAGGCCACGCTCTGCCCTCCTGCGTGTCCGGTGTCTTTTCCTTTCCACCTCCACAAAGGAGGTGTCCTCCTGGAGGACACGTCTGTGTGACTGAGGAACCTCGGGCACAAAGCACAGCTACAGCCCATACACAGCCGATACAGCTTGCACGCACACCCAGTTAATAAATTGTTTCTGGGAAATGCCACACAGCCCTCAGTGAAGTGAGGTCAGCTCAGACGGGACAGCGGAAACACTTTCTCAAGGGAATTTTCTTTCTCCCTGCTTTTCAACCCTGCACATCCTCACCTGCCTCATGATTGTCACTTTGCTGGACTTTTTGGAATGAAATGTTTTTATACTTTGGATGCTAACCCAGCATGTGTGGGATCTGCTCACAGGTCATGGGGGTTGGACAGTTACTGCACCTCCCTTTANCGCCCGGTGCCGGTCCGGTGTCGCCACTCCCGCCCTTCGCCGCGCTCCTCCCGCCGGGGCAGCCCCGCGCCAGCGCAGCCCGATGGCGGTGGGGGGCGCCCCCTGGCGNCGTGTCCGGTGTCTTTTCCTTTCCACCTCCACAAAGGAGGTGTCCTCCTGGAGGACACGTCTGTGTGACTGAGGAACCTCGGGCACAAAGCACAGCTACAGCCCATACACAGCCGATACAGCTTGCACGCACACCCAGTTAATAAATTGTTTCTGGGAAATGCCACACAGCCCTCAGTGAAGTGAGGTCAGCTCAGACGGGACAGCGGAAACACTTTCTCAAGGGAATTTTCTTTCTCCCTGCTTTTCAACCCTGCACATCCTCACCTGCCTCATGATTGTCACTTTGCTGGACTTTTTGGAATGAAATGTTTTTATACTTTGGATGCTAACCCAGCATGTGTGGGATCTGCTCACAGGTCATGGGGGTTGGACAGTTACTGCACCTCCCTTTATCTCTGCTGCCCAAATCTTCTGAACCCCAAAACGTGGGAAAAGGGAGAAAACATGCACACCCCACAGACGGTTTCAGCTCACTGCATGACAGTACCCCTGGACAGCAAGCAAGCTGTCAGTGTAACAGCAAAGTAAACTGAAGCCACCAGAAATGCAAGAAATGGCCTCTGAAGTTTTGTCCGACAAAAAGAGAGATGACTCACTGTTCCTGAGAGATGTCAGCGGTCCAGATGATGTTCACTGAAGATCACAGAAGGTCCACAAGAGCAGCAGACTAGGATGAATCTAAGTGACAGCACAGGGTTACCAAACATGGAAAGGTCTCCATGGTATCTTCTGTACCCGTCAGGAAAACCTCAGCTAAACAAGAAGCTCCAAAAACCAAAACCAGCATCCAGACAACTCATCATTCAGGTGGAGCAGGCCACAAATGCATTTCCCTACTCTCTACACTGGATTTTTATCCTGTGTCTGGGCAGAAGCCACACAAGATGGCCATGAGAATTCAGGCTGCACCACAAGCCATTGCATGCTCAGAGCTTTACAGCACCAGTGTCACTATGGATGTGGTAAATGACTCTACCGGGCTTACGTGAACAGAACGCGACAGAGAGAACTTGAGCTGATCTGTCATGTAACTGCTCTCAATCAACACTGCAAAGTCATCCTCTACACAGAAGAACGTGTTCCTTGGCTGAAAGCCTGATGAATATTTAAAGCCAAGGAACATGTTGTCTGAAACCCATAGTAGAATGCAAAGTGATTCATGGGCCATGGGCAAAAAAGGCTTGAAAGAGGGAAGAAGTTGTATGAGGATTTTGGCAATAAGACATTGAACGAAGAATTTCTTAACCATGTGGAATGGTGACACCCAATTGTTTGTTCTGCCATGATGATGTCCAGTACACAGTGCTGGAAATGAAGACTTGCACAACATAAAAAGAAAATATCTCAGCAGGTTTTAGAAATCAAGCGACTTACTCCTACAGAACTGCAAGTTACATCCGCCAACCCCTTATTATCATTTTCTCTTCTTTTTTAAACTGTTCTCGCTTGTTGGTTGTATCAAAGAGCTGCTCAGAACACCACGGGCTGATGCTGAGCACAACAAATGCAGAGCCAATACTGTACCTACATGTAGGGAAGAGCATGAGCCAGGGAATGAAGTTTCTTCCTAATTAAGCTGATGCCATACAACGTGCTGATGTCCTGACCAACTGTTTAATTTGCTATTTTCAGCAGCCTCATACATGTTTCCTCTTGTCTTCATCTTGCCCCTACTTGTGCTGATGTGAAGTGCCTCTTCATTTCCATGACTCTCACACAACATTTTTTCCCAGCAGGAGCTCTCATGCAGGGAGCCCTGTCCCATGGGTTGTGCTCAGCTGCTGGCTGCCTGTTCCCACTTCCACTGACGGCACTGGCAGTGCTGCGATAGTAACTGGATAAGGCCCATTTCAGGCAAGTGTTCCCTTGGCAGGAGGCATTTCCGTACCTGAGAAGGTCAGGTCTTTGGGCTATCATCTCCTCTCACAGATACCTGCTGGCTGCTCTCCATGGTGTGCAGAACCCATGTGCTAGGAATGAAACGTTGGATGGGAGCTGGGAAGAGGATTAGGTCTGCATTCAGTTCAGATGTAATCACAAGCATATCAAGTTGTAGAGCATCACAACTTTCACAATTCTAAAAATACACGTAAGTGGCTGGTTTCAAGGCATTTGGCAGCCAAAGAACTAATACGTTAATAACACCAGACCAACTACAGCCCAGAACAATAACTACGGAACAATAGATTCGATCACTTCTGGAAATAGCCCAGATTGGAAAAAAGAAAACACTTTTACAAGGGCCATGAATGAGATGTAGCAGCTTCTTTCTGTGTCTCCACAAAGGCTTCACAAACTGAAAGGCTGGTGTGACACCTCCAAAGTCAAGATGGAGCTTCTGTGAGTGGGAGACTGGATCACGTGTTGTTGACTGGGACATGCTGAGACCCTGTGGATGCAGTTTGTCCCAGTTGGATGTAGGCAGAAAGCTGAGTTTTTCTTTCTCAATCCTGCCCATGCTTATGCAACGGCTCAATCTGCAAGCAGACCCATTGATTTGTTAACTTCCCAGTGCGTGGTGCTAGGCGGCATGTAAGCAAGAGTGGCTTGTAGCCAGCAGCTTGGTAATCGGCATCAGGACTTGTTGACAAAGAGCCTGGATTGTCAAAGAAGTTAAACTGGAACACAATGTAGTGAGGGAAATAATTGAACCTCCACCGATGGCACAGGGTAAAATGTCCTGGTCTTCACCAGCAAATACAAATCCACGCTGGAGACCAGGAGTTAGAGCTCTTTGTTTTATCAGAAAAGTAGGAATAGTTTATGGTTAAAAGCTCCAAACTGTACAGGTACAACATACTGCAGGGAGCTGGCCCGACCGTGTGTACCTCTGCAGGAACACCGAGCAGCCAAGCCCATTAAGGATTTATAGAAACTGCAGCCCTGCTGAGATTCTTTACTGGTTTTTCAGCTCCGAGCACCCACGCAAAGCCACAGAGCTCCAGCCTCCAGTCACCGCTCAGACAGGGTCTGGTTCTTGGCCCACTGGCCAAGGCTCTGCTGGTCCAAAGAACCTCTGGCAAATTGTCAATACAAGACAGATGCCCCACCACAAGTGGGGCTTTCACAGTTAAAGCATGTGTGCTCATGTGTATATAGGGGAAGAGGAGAAAATCACAGGACTAACGAGCTATGATTAAGCCCAGAAATAATGGTTTCCTGTTAAAACACAGAGCTATGTCTCCTCTTAGTACAACTACCTCATCCCCAATTGTGTCTATTAAAGACAATTACTGGGGGAGACAGCTATGCGTAACCAGATGTGGAAACAACGGTCATGTTATGTGCTGGGCCATATGCAGTTTAAATTCTTTGGGGCTGAACGAGTTACACAGAAAGAAACGGGGTGGGTGTGTTTGTACACGGCGGAGCAGCTGTCAATGGGGAAATCCCCTTAGCCCACTTTAATCCTGTGTTCCACAATCCCCAGGGATTAAACAAATGCACTAACATTATTTACTGTAATGCTCCCTCCCTGGGGTACCTCGGTCCATGAAATCCACTCCAGCATTTGCAAGTTCCAGTTGTGAAACAGGCTGCACTCATTCTATATTTGGTAGCATGCAAGTACTTTTTCAGTTGGGCCAGGAGTGATGAAAGGACAGGAGTCAGGAATTCAGCTCAAGCAGAGGCTCACGGGGAAGGGACTCAGGCTCTGAGTGCGAGCTCATTTCTTACTGCACAGGTTTTACATGGCACTGCAGTGACTGCTGAGAAGAGGCAGTGTTCACAGGACCATATAAGATACTTCCTTAAAATCAAAGATGCTGTCACAGTATTATTCCTTCCATCTGCACCCTGCGAGTATGAAATGAGGCTTTAGACCCAGCAATGCCAGCGAAGTCTCACATTGTGCCTTCTGCCTTCCTTTTCCTGTGATGAAACATGTTTGAACTTGAGTACAAGTCCTACGAAATCAGTGACAGGGATTCCATCGATTCAGACACATGATCCTCTCCATCTCAATAAGGCTGTGACAGCCCAAACTGCACAATGCCATCAGACCTTTGTGATCACCAGGTCCAGCTGATGGCCACAGTGCCCAGCAGTAACATCCCAAAGTTTCAGTGTGGAGCTCCCAAAAGCCCTCTGCCATATTTGCAATGCCAGCTGATTGCTGCAGCTCTTGCCTGAGCTTCCCACCAAAGTTTATTAAAGCTTCTTCAAAGTCACTAAACTCTGTATTAGGCTGTCCTTACCTCAAATTCATAGGCAGTTTAAATTCTTTAGCTTAGATGATGGTTCCAAGTCAGTCCTACAGTTTGAATTACTGCTGTCACAAATGGAAGCAAAATCGCCAGCAGCATCACCCTAAAGAATCTCCGGCTGTTGGTACAGGGGCAGGTTTGGCCCTGGCTCTTTCAGACTGCAGGAAGCAACAGAAACATCAAAGGCAAAGGAGCTTCAAAGAATGGCTGTGGTTGGAAGGATCATCTGGTTCATCCCTGTTCAAGCAGGGTCACTTGCAGAAGGCTGCCAGGATTGTCCAGGTAGCCGCTAGATATCTCCAAGGATGGAGACTTCAAAACCTCCCTGGACAGATTGTTCCAGTGCTTAGTCACTTGAAAACGTGTTTCCTGATGTGCAGCTGGAACCTCCTGTGTTTCAGTTTGTGCTCTTTCCCTCTTGCCCTGTTTGTTGTTGATGCTTTCTGCGCTGCTGACGTGATGTCTCAGGCTGAACTCTGAAGCTTGGCTTTGTCACCACAAGCATCAGGCCAGTGGGGCTGTGCTGAATGCAGAGGAAATTATTCTCCTTAATAGGAGATTCATATGAGGTCTAATAGTTCAGAATCTATATGAACCCAACATCTGATTCTGCTCCCATGGCACTGCATTTACAAACACACGATTGCATCAGCTCTAGTATAATTTGTCTCCAGTTCCCACCAAGGCCATAACAAAGCTTCCCTCGTGTTACTGCCCCTCACACCCACAGCTCGCTGGCTATGCTGTCAGTCAGTACAAGGGGGTACTCACATGAGTAAGGAGAACCACTCCCCACAAACCTTCCAGGCCTGGGCTCTGGTCCTTCCATGCAGTTGACAGTCAGGAACATGAATAAGCACCTGAGAAAGAGGGAGAAGAGCAGGGCTCTGTGACCTCTGTGCCAAGGTTGACCAGACTGTGGAGGGGAGATGAGAAATCTCCCATCCATCTCCCTCACTCCCTCTCCCCTGCATAATTTCAGATGCTGCCTGGTGGGTCAGCTGGCATCTTTTGGGCTTTGCAGGAGCAGTCGCTGCCATTCAGCACCACTATTCCCATTTCAATTCTTTTTTTCATGGAATCCCTTTGGAAACCAGTACATGGAGCACTGCTCCACACTACACCAGCACAGTGTAAGGACTCGCACTCCCACCCGTGTGTGCCTGCAGAGCTCATTCACACAACCCCACTGCTGCCACTCATGACGTTACACCTGGCTCTCAGAGAACAGCAGCAGCAGTGCACTGTGCTCGTCCTGCTCAGAGGGGCACTGCTCGAGCTTTTCTGTAGAGAAAATTAGAGACAACAGCAGCATCCTCAGGATCCTCTGAGGCGCTACTCCTGTACCAAAGCAACAACGCAACCGTGATCCTCACAGGAGAACTTCACAACCACTCCCCTCGAGTTCATAGAGGAAGGGCCACCGGTACCTACTGATCACAGAATGAGGACTCGCTTTGCTTTTCCTACAGTTGCCACAAACAAGAGTTTTCAAAAGGGGGAAATTTTTCTTCTTTCCTATCTCAGTGACATTTTTAAGATTACTGACTCCAGCAGCACTCAGTGGACTCAATGGATTACTATTCGCAAACACGTACCTGCTCCTCCGGCAGAACAAATCGAGTGATTTCTGTTTCTGCCCAAGCCGTCGGCACGCAGACAAAAGCATTTTTTATTCATCAGTGGTAAAAGGCTACAGCCATTTGACTTTAAACACAGACATGCTTCTGGGCTCTCTTCCAGGAAGTCTGTGTCACCCAGGCTTTAGATCGATATGTTTGTCTGCAAAGTCACCCTTTTGATCTGTAATTTTTCATTTTGACACAAGAAATGCCTTTTGGTCAAACTTCAGCAGTCCATTAAATTCCAGGCATAATGGAAACGGGAATCACATTGCTGTGGCCATGCAAAGATTTCCACAGTTTGGGGTTTATTTACTCATGGGTTAATTTACTCAGCCCTATGTGTGGGATTCAGACAACAGTGCAAATACTGTTCTCCTGCCTCATCCGAGATCGCTGCCTGCTCCCCAGTCCTTTGCTGGTCTCACTGGCGGTTGCAGCTCTATGAAATCCATTGTACATTCAGTTGTCTGAGTTGCAGGAAACGCTATTGCAGCTCTGTACTGCAGGCGCTGAGCATCCTCCCAGCTTGGCCCCAGTGTGTTCTGTGTACAAAGGCAGGGATGAGCCACTGGGACAGCAGCCCTGATGCCTAGAGTGAGGAGTCTCACAGCTCCAGGCCCAGCTGGCTCAGGCTGGGTCAGCCCTGGCACTCCAGGCTCTGTTTGCACAACTCAGCACGTTTTCCCTTTCCAAGTTCAAGGTTTCAGGGCTTGCGCTGCTGGGGCTGTTTTCTCTTTATTTCCATCTGACCGTCTGTCCTCTTTCCCCCTCCAAGGGATACCCCAAAAGCAAGAGATGTGGGAAGACAACCCAACACACTATTTGCAGGACAAGTGTGTCGAACAGCCTTTGGGACAATCCCCCTGCCCAGCTCCACACAGCAGGGTCTGAGAGAGGCTGACCTCAGGATTATTTCTGACCCAGACACACAGCTCCTCCTGTGCTGCCAACACACTGGTTTTCAGTTGCCAAACTTTGACCCTGGAGGGATGCGACAGACCCTCAGGAGAGCTGCAAAGCACCGAAAACATTATTACAAAGAAGATGATGGGTTTAGTCCCCATTCACATCTTACTTTTCAAAAGCCAAACATTTCTGCCAGTCTCTCAGCAACACACAACACTGACAGGTCAGCAACACCGCTGCCATAGTCATTCGGGTTTTACTTTTATTCTAGAGGGGTCATGAACACATCTGGGTTCTGAGTAACTGGTTTGTCAAACCGGAAAGGTCAGGAAATTCTGTGGCCAAGACTTTGGGCAGCAACACATCTTTTAAGTATATTAATTGTGATGTGCTTTTATTAGGTAATTAAAAGGGACCTCATTTTAATCCTCATTTAATAACTCCTCAGGTAACAGAGGCGTTAGGTTCAGAGAGAGGCAGCTCAGTACTTTCTGGAATAAAATCAAAGATCTTGAAGCAACTCAATTGGGGCACCTAAAAATTTTTATGGGTTTGGTCAGAACTTGTATCCAAAATAAACAAACTCTCCTTCACTCACAAAAAAACCCCAAACCGAACCCATCTCCAGCACAGCTACATCATCAGCATCTTGATTAAAGTGCACTGGCACTTCAGGACTTCAGTCATTAAATTAAAGACAAAATCAGATTTATTGCCTGACTAAGCAAGAGCTGGGGGCCAGGAATCTGGGAGGTGAGAGAACATGTGGTTGGCCCCAACATGGCCCTGCTGGGAGCTCCCACAGAAAGTGAAGGCTCAGACACCAGAGAGGGAGGCGAGGAGAAGCAAAAGCCACAGCAGTACCCACACCAGCGCGTTAGGAGACAAGGGAGCAGCAGGGTCAGCTCTGCCTAGGTTCAGTGAGCAGGACATTTTATATGGATTTTATTTTTAGGCTGGGCTTTACTCACACCCAGGATCAGCTGACAGTCTTGTCAGCTTGAGCAGCTCTCTGCGAAGTTGCAACAGTTGGGGTCTAGCTGCTGACCTCCAGCTTCAGTAACCAGCCATTCTCCTGTCCCAGAGAAGGCAGGGCAGGCACTGCACACAGCCAGGGGTCAGATACACATGCAGGGCCAGGCTTTCACATCACCGACTCCGGCTGCAGGAATTCCCTCTGTTACCTGGAGGAACTCAGCCTCTGCTCCTGCCTGAGTCAAGGCTGTTCAGTTTGTCTCCAGGAGGTTTGGCACAGCATCATGCCCTGATGTAAACTTCCTACACGAGCCTGGAGCCACAGCCTTCTGATGAACCAAACACAACTTTTCAGAGGTGACAAACTGCTCCAAAAGCTTTACCTGTTGAAATACAGTTTGTCAGCAGGGCTTCCACACAGTCCCTGTGGTATGGGGACACCTCATTGGCTTCCTCTGGACTTTCTTGACTTCCACAACCAACACTTCACTTTGAATCTGTATTTTGGGGTTGGCAGGGGCCTGTATCACACCCCAGGACTGTGTTTGGCTGAACAAAGCAAAGAGCCCTAAAGAGATGGTCCTAAAGACTAGAAAAAAATACCTGTGCCCTGGGATCATAGGCCTGAGTCTGTGAAGATCTGGGGACCCCTGGAAACAACAATGTGAGCAGGATGGCAGCCACAGAACTGTGTAACTGGAAATAAGCAGGTGAGCTCCTTCCAAGAGTGAAGATACACAATAGTCCTGGCAGAGGGGATCATGTGGGGCCCTCCCTGCACAGCTGGGCAAGGGGCTGGCAAAGGACCTTCTGCACAAGACACCTGGGAGTTAGAAGCGAATATTCCAGTTCTGCAGAGACTGGAGTTAAGCAACTGGTAAGCTGCCTGGATGTGTTACAGCCTCAGAGAAGAGCAATGCCAAGGGTTTATTGAAATACCTGATTCTTACTCCTGGGTTCACGACATGCGTTTGGGCAAGACTCAACCGCTCAGGTTTACGGGATGGGAAGGTTATTTCAGCGAGGATCTTGGTTTCACAACTGGTTTCAACCAGAAACCAACCCACAGAATTCTGAAATTCTCTGCAAACGCTGAAGATGGCTTTTGAATCATTAGGAACAGTTTGGTTTGACATCCTAATGCGAGTCAGCAGAGAATTCAAACAGAACAAGGAAAGGTCAAAGTAGGGTGTTTCAAAGCTGGAACTTTCAGACACAACAGCCTCCTACAGAGCTGACAGGACTGTGACAGCACTGCATTTCCCAAGTAGAATTGTGTCTGTAAGATCAAAACTGCATTTCCTGTTTTTATATCAAAACGTCCCATGGTTTTTGTGGCTCGTTCGTAACAGCTGGTACTGCAGTTCTGCACAGACCTCCCAAACACCTTACACACACTTCCCATCGCTGCTGGGGAAAACAAACTGCCTCCTCCCCAGTCAGTCCCAGCCCAAGTGTAGCACCTTGAACAGCAAATCCCAGCTTGTTCTAAGCATCAGAGGAGCTGCTAGTTCTTTGGAAGAGGCTTCTCAGTTCTTCCCAGTTATCTGGCCATCGTGATTTTGCCTCTGTCCTTCACAGATGTTAAGCTGCCTGAAGGCAGCAGCAAAGTGATGCTCTACAGAGACGACAGAAGAGCCCCTGCGCGGGACTAAGGCTTCCTCCGACGCGTTGTGTGAGGAGCCAAGGAACCGAGGGCAGTTCTGCTGAGACCTGGTACAACCGAACAGAACTTTTATAGCACTAATTGTTTATTCCAGGATTCTGTCTCTTTCTACTATTAAACAGCAGCAGACCCAGCACTTACACGGTAACAGCGGGGGGACACGCACTCACCCAACACTCCCCCCAGAGCGCAAACATCAGCTCTGCTGCAGCGAGGGTTCGCTGCCCTCGACAGCCGTCCGGAGGCAAAACACGGAGACATCCCTCCTGCAGGAACCCGGCGAGCACCGGCGGGACCTACTGCAGCGCTCAGTCCCGGGAGCTCCTGGGCGCGGTGCTCTTCCCCCGCCAGCCCCCGCACCAGGTCCTGCTGGGACCCCGAGCCACACCGCTGGCTCCGTGGTGGCGAAGCAGAGGGCCCACGGCCACCCACAGGGGTCTGTCTCCGCGCTCTGGAGCCGTTTCCCCGCAACATCCAACAGCAAAAAGCTGCCGCAAACGAGGCGGCGTCCGCGGCCCCCCCGCCACACGGGGTTAACCAGCGCACCGCGCTGCCTCGGCAGGCACGGACGGGGTTCGAACCCGCGATCTTCGGTTTACGAGACCGACGCCTTACCACTTGGCCACCGCGCCTGACGGGCTGGAGGCAGCCGCGCGCCGCCAGTGGAAGGCAGCGGAGAGCGGCCGGGGCGTCGCTGCCCGCGGGCCGCCGGGATTCCGCCCCCCCAGGAAAACAGCNACCCCTCTGCGCTCGGCTGTGCCCCAGGGCCGGGCCTCTCAGCAGCCTCTTTCTGCTGAAGCACCTAGTGCGGCGGCTCCCATGCTGACCACCGCCACCCGTCGGCTCTCGCCGGCCTCGAAACACAGCGGGCAGGTACCGGGGAACGGTTGGTTCCCTGGCTGTCGACTGCCGCTGTTTCTCACGCCGGTAAAGCTGCGCGCCCCCCAGGGATGTGGAGCTGCCCGCGGGAGCAGCCGTCAGCGATGAGATGATAGGGGACTGCAGTATCTGCCGTGCGAGGAGAAGCTGAGGGAGCTGGGGCTGAGGGGCGAGTGTCAGGAGGAGGGGAGCAGGCCGTTCTCGGTGGTGCCCAGAGATATTGACAAGGGGCACAGGGCACAGACTGGAACACAGAAGGTTCGATTTAAACATAAGACAGAACTTTTTCACAGTGAGGTACCAGAGCCCTGGCACAGGCTGCCCACAG
Organism: Upupa epops; assembly: GCA_013397515.1. NCBI lineage: Eukaryota > Metazoa > Chordata > Aves > Bucerotiformes > Upupidae > Upupa > Upupa epops. The sequence goes on from VZRI01014403.1 coordinate 1,219,711, forward strand.
AGGTTGTGGAGGCTTCACTGGAGATGTTCCAAACCCACCTGGACACATTCCTGTAGGATCTGCTGTAGGGGATCCTGCTCTAGCAGGAGGGTTGGACTAGATGATCTCCAGAGAGGGGTTCCTTCCAGTCCCCACCGGTCTGTGATTCCGTGTTGTATTGGAAAAACTCGCTGCTAAGCTCACACCTTCACCCCTGCTGATCTCCAGTGTCTGGCACTTGCTAAGGACAGGCTGTGCTGGGCCACCTCCCAGTTTTAGGGGACAGAGTCTTCCACAAGCAGGAGCACAGGAATGAGCCCTGCTCCAGCAGCAGACCTGGCTGGATCTCCCCACACAGCTCAGCGTAACTCCTGCCCATCTCTCCCTGTGCCAAGCACAGCATTTCCACCCCTTCCCTTGGGAAGGCTTCAGCAATCCAACATGGGTTTGTGTCAGGAAGTGTTTCCTGATATTCAAACTGAATTTTCACATTTTACTCCAATTCTATTATCTTCTGTTTACATAGTAAAATCATAACAGCATAAATCATAAATACAATACTACATTATTAATACTTCCTCCTTTGGGTTTCCAGCTACCAAATATTTAGTCTTATGGCTAATGCTTGGTTAAAACCCAAGAAATGAATCAGCTCTCATTTTTATCGCCATGAGCTGTAGGGCAGGAGGGAAGAATTTGAAGGATGTGGGTTTGAACCACTATTTAACTTCGCAAAATGAAAAAACATATATAAAATCCAAGCGCAGTTGGAACCTACTGCCACTCTGACATGACATAATCCCTTCTTTTACCTTATACCCCATGAATTTGTAACCAGGCTCCACAGCCTGTTACACAACCTTTATCACAGGAACACGCACTGCCTTCACCTCCTGCACAAATAAATAAAACACGTGAGGTCTGTGCAGCTGATTCTGGAGAGGAAGAATTGCATTCCTAAGGATGACTCCTATTTTTAGATGTTAATGCAAATATTGTGCCAAATATTCCAAGCCAGTCTCTGATGCTAAGGTGTGTTTTTTTGACTCTACAGTTGCTAGACGGCGGCACCCAGCGATACCCACAGATAAAACCAGTAGGAGCTGTTTGGGTTGCAGAAGTCAGAGCTGGTTTCCAGCCATATTCTGCCGTTCTGTGACCCTGGACTTTGCATTTCAGGTGGACAACGTTTAACTACGTCCCCCAACACATAGTAGGCTTGGCAGCGCTCCTCGTTCTCCTCCCTCCAGGTCCGTGATGTGCAGAGCCCAGCCAGCTGTTCCCACCACCCAGCTCCACTGTTACGGGTGAGCTTCAGGGCTGTTTTTGTAACCACTAGTACACAATTGAAAGCAAACTTCTCTGCTGCTGTTCTTCAGGGCAACCTCCTATCATTGCTTTGCACAGCCAGGACTCCCCTCCTTAGGCCACACTTTGAGCAGAGGCCAAAGGACTGGCTTGGCCAGGGTTTGTTACTCTGTCGAGCAGGGCAAATGCTCAGGCAGACTGCAGGGTGGCTGAAGGCTGAGAGCAACCCTGCCCAGTGATGGTTCTGGTTCTAAGTGAACACATCAAAAAAAGTCAAGAGACCAAGAGAGACTTTCACATCCTATCACCTGCAATTTGCTTGTGCTACAGTACAACAGCAAAAGAAAAGAGTGACTGGAACCTTTCAGCAGCTACATTCCACCAGCCGCATTGGTGCCACAGCTCAGTTATCTGCTCTTCTTCCTCTTCAGAAACACTCTTGCATCAGAATATTGACTACCTTGGATTAGCTAAGGCACAGAGGTCTCACTGGGAGGGTGTGAGGGTTTAAGCACTGTGCCAGAAGTGATCCTGCACACCAGCACTGCAAAGTTGTTTTACGAATTACCAGTAACCCAAAGAGTTATGGTTTATCTGGGACAGACTGCAATTTACTGGCTGTATGCTCTAACCCCTTTTTTGCATCCAAAAAGCAGCTGGTTCCAGGCGCACAACTTAACCCAGGTTACACAAGGCAGGAGAGTCCCTGCTGTGTTCTGTGGGTCAAGATGTCTAGAGTGGAGTGAGGCACCCCAGAGCCCTGCCTGCCATCAGAGATCTGGGAAAACATAAGACAGGCCATAAAGAAGAGTAACAGAGCAAGGGAAGCATCAAAGTCAAGCGTGAGACTGCTAAGCTGAACAAAATGTGTCTGCCAAGACACTTGAAGAGATCAGTCTGCCGCCTGACTAGGGGAGCTGGCCATGTGCTCACTCAAGGCTCACAAGAGATGTGTTTCCTCTCTGCAGAGGCTCTCCTTGCCACCATCCAAAATTCTCAGAACTCCTGCAATCTATTTCCTGCTCCTCTACTGCCTCATTTAACCTCTGTCTGGCTTCAAATCCTTCTTCCCTCCTCCCTTCCCTCCCCTAAAGATAAGGGCAAGATAAAAAATCACCTCTGAGGGAGTTTTGGGCTTTAATTCCTAGTTGCAAAATGACCCAAAGGTCTTGGTTCGCTCTGGCCCAGCAAGAACAGCACCCTTTGTGGAAACTGTTACAGACTGTGATGTTTGTGGTGTTGACAACCTCCTATCTCAGAGTAACAGCTGATTTACCTTCCCAGCATACCAGCGAGTAATTGCTCTGGGAAGTAGGTCAGTAGTACAGGATGTCAGCCCAAGCTGCTGAGATTTGGGAACAGAATTGCTCCATGTCTCTCTGGTGAGGCAGTTCGCCACACAGAGAGAGGAGCTTTTCTTTGAAATTTGAACATGCATCATCACATTGCTGCAAGAATAGAGAAGCTCGAGAAGATAGCATGCAGGTAAGCTGCTGCCATGGATTATTCATACACTGCCTTCTCTCAGAGTCCCCAGGTCTCTGCATCCACTGCTCAGCAGCCACATGGGATATTGTAAAAGACAGGTATCAGGTTTAGAAACCACCAGCAATCAAGTCAAAGCACTTTGCACACTGTGAGCACTTGAAGGTCATCAAGACAGGAGAACGCTTGCCCTACAAGGCTTGAACAGAGCAGTGAAGTCTTTTCAAAATTCCCTTTCTCTCTCTCCCTTTCTTGGAGCCCAGCTGGAGGCAGAATTTACCACCTGAGGCTCCACTTCAGATTTGAAGGAACACAGGAGAGGCTCAGTTCTTTGCTCTACATCCTTCACTGTCACTTGCATGGGACAAGAGTCACTTGTCTTTACATCAAGGGCACAAGTGACACCTGATGACACACCAGGCTGGGGGTGGGAGCAAACTTTAAACCCAGTAAACCCCAATGGAAGCCAAATCATGGCCCACCTGCATCCCATGGCCATGTCTGCAGGCTTTGCTGGCATTTCCAGGTCAAGCCTGACACACTGCTGCGCAGGTAAAATGGGTAGTGATCCACATGGGGCTGCCTTGGGAGAAGATTTTTGCCAGGAGAAATCCCAAAACACCACAGGAAAGTCCCATTTTTCCCAGTAAGAAGCACCCAGCACCAGCTGTGGCTGCCGCACCACCACAAGTGTTTCCCCAAATCAATGGCCCTGTCTTTGTGATGGTACTCACAGACACCAGCTCCAGCTGACCCTTAGCTAACTGTGCCCATAGCGGCTCCAACAGCTGTTCTCTGGGTTAGCTTTTTAAACTCTAAAATAAAAACCAGAGGCAAGACCAGCAGTTCTGGCAGCTCAAACAGAAGAAGATAAGAAAATACTACCTGAGCAATGGCCAGGGGGTCCTGCAAGCACTGCGGTGACCTTCATCTGCCACAGAGCTTGTCCCACTGGGGATGTTGACTGGGCAAGTCCTGGCCTGAGCTCACACTGGACTGAGGGGTAAAGAACCTTTAAGCAGCTCCTGCCCAAGGATCCCACCTTGAGTTCAACCCCAAACCTACCCTGCAGAGCCCCAGGGCAGGAGGGCAGGTGGTGCTGAGGTTGTGAGGTCAGACTGGCACCAGCACCAGAATCACCTCTCCCGCTCCCAAGAGTGAGGCTTCAGGCTGTGTCTCCACCCCCACCAGCTCATTGCTCTGGGAAAGAAGCTGGAAGAGACATTTGTCAGCCTCAGGGGTCAGTAAATTAATGTAGCTAAGTCAGATTAAAAAGCTGGCTCCAAATCCTGCCAACAGCTCACAGCTGGAGCTCCCAGCACTGGAGAAGGGGAGTTCTGTGGGTTAAGACATTAACGGGTCAGTCTGCAGAGCTTTAACATCCTGCATCCTACAAAGCTCTTGGAAATCTAATGCAGTTGTGGCTGTCAGGTAAGGCAACAGACAGAGACAAACTCATTCACAGACTCATAGAATGCATTGGGTTGGAAAGAACCTTTAAGGGTCATCTAGTCCAACCATTTGAAGTGAACAGAGACATCTCCAACTAGAGCAAGCTGTAAGAGCCTCATCCAGCCTGACCTTGAATGACTCCAGGGATGGAGACTTCACTACCACCCTGGGAAACCAGTTCCAGTGTTTTGCCACCATCACTGTAAAAAACTTCTGCTCAATATCCAGTCTAAACCTCCCCTCCTGTAGTTGAAAACCATCACCCCTTGTCCTGTCTCTACAGGCCCTGCTAAGAAGGCTGTCTCCATTTTTCTTGTAGGCTCCCTGTAAGCAATGAAAAGCAGCAGTAAGGTCTCCCCAGAGTCCCCAGACTGAACAAGCCCAGCTCTTGCCCCAGCGACATCTGTGTAGCTGGAACCAAGTTTTGGAGTCAATGTTTTGGCAGGTGACAGCACAACTGTGCAGTCCTTTAAACAGAGTGTGAAGCAGAGGTGGGAACACACCGTGTGTGCCAGGGATGCAGGGGAAGGAGGGGCATTGCGCCAGTCACCCACCACAGACAACATTTTAGTCATGCAGAGAAATCAGATCATTTATTTACATATCTGGTCGCATATTACAGCTGCCTGACAGGAGCCACGATAGCAAGGACAGCTTCAGTCCCTCGAAATAAACCAAGAATCCACAGAGAAAACAGCGCAGTGTACTGACATCACTTCACTTGTGTTGTAGCTCACAGACTAAAATTAAAAACAGTTAACTGCTACTTTTGCTGGCTGAATTTTTTCAGTGATGATGGAGTGAGCAGACATTGTCCACTTTCATCCCAAAGCAGCCTTTGAAGTAAAAAATAGAATGACCTCCTTGCTTCTAGGGCAGCGTTATGATCTGTAAAGTGGATTTTATCTATGAAAATCTTGTGATTTGAGAGATTTAGGGGATATCGATGATTTCTGTCCTGTGACTAACCAGAGTTTGTTATCGTGTCCAGGGGCTGCTCGGGGTGGTGCAGATAAACCACAAGTTGCAGGAGAGGGAACAACAATTCAAGCATCTCACCAGATGAGGGGGTCAACACTCCAGAAATGAAAGCACCAGCTCAGGAGGAGGTTGACTGGAGCTGAGGAGACTCCTAGGACCAGGTCCGTGCTTACCAGAGTTATAGACATGAAGATGCAGGATGTGTCCTTAGGAGAAGCTGCCACAGAAGCCAGGGAGGGAGCAGAAGTAATCAACAACATTTTACCATCTCAAGAAGAGTCTTTGAACTGGGAACGGTATTTTGCTCTCCACTGAAATGAGCAAAGTAAATCACTGGCCCATTCGCACAAAGATAACCCCCAAGCTAAAGTTAACCTGAAATGACCATTGTGTTTGAAGGAGATTTTGGTCTGCTGCTCATTTCAAGTATAAAAAGAAGCACATTTGCTTTAATGTGAATAACACCAAGTCAGGACTGTGACATCTGGTCATGTGTTTTATTATTCAATGAACTGAACCCAACCAGTGGATAGAGTTGATCTCAACAACAGTCAAACAATAAACTGGTGAGGGTGTGTGATGTTGCCTTAGGACAGACAGCAGCCATCTGACACAACATGACCCTCTAGTCATGTCGTCTTTCCTTCGCCATGTAACTGAGACCATGACCTAGTGCTTCTAAGAAAACCTGTACAGCGTGAGCAATTTTTACATCTCGGAGGCACAGGAGTACAAATCTAGCTTCTATATACACGTGTACATTATGTGACAACCAGAGACGGAGGGCAAATGACAAATGTGTGTCTCAAAGGGCCCTAATCAGTAGGTACAATGGGGAATGAAGTGTATCCTCACAACAGGGAAGGCACAGGAACCCGAACAGGTAACCATGCAAAATGGTGTCAAGTGCAGTTTGTGCAGCAAAGCAAAGCAAACGGCTCCCACAGCGGATTGTATGGCCTTCTCAAACACCTCAGTATTTAAACATTCTGTCAGTGCAGTATTTACTGCCCTGTAGCACACGAAAGGCTTCATTATACCAAAGTCTTGGGCCCCCTTCTGACTTCCTTTCTCCAAAGCCAGAATAATTCAATTGCAGATAAGTTATTTAATAAAACAGGGCTAATTACTGTAAGAAGATGTAGCCTTCTCTCACCCCTTACGAGACAGCGTTGAGTGTGTGTCTGCTGGAACAATCACCTCCATGACCTTTGCTGGGGCACTACGGGCTTTACAAGGGTTGCCAGGGTGGAAGTCACTCTGCTGAGAATGGTGGTGCCAGCTCTGTCAGCTCAGATGTCACAGCGGCACCACTAACATCACCTAGATAAGACAGAAATCCGCATTCTAGGGGTAGGTGTCTGCTCTGTATCAGAGAAGTCCATGTCTGTCAGTGCGTGCCTTCGTTAGGTTTAAAGTTGAAGTTAAAAGTCCTCTTTCTCTACTTACACGCTTGAATAAGGGTTGCTCTTGCAGTCCAACAAAGCTCTGAAACTTCAGCCATTAAGCTAAAATCACAAAGGAAGACAACGCAGCGCTGTCAGCTGGCTCCACACTGTGGCAAACGATGGAAGAGGGAGCCCGACTGCAGATGTGTCTGTCTGACCCAGGTGCTGCCTCTATCTACAGGTAGATACAGGTATGATCCTAGGTTGAGCTGGGAGGGCAACTGGAAGGTTACCCTGAGTCGTGGCCAAACTTATGGGGGTGGATGTCCCAATGATCCCTTCCCTACGTGGATTTCAGGATACGTGCCTGAGCGACATAAGAACCATCTGCAACATTTTGTTGTGCTGATGGCACACAGCTCGTTTACAGGACCACACAAAAGGCACGGAAAGGGCTGGCCTGGTACGAACACAGGGCTAAAATTCTTTGTCTTGATAGCTAAAGCTGTACTGAGGCCAAGAGTATGGTGTTCATCCCTTCCATCTGCTCAAAGTGGCTGCCCCAAGGCACTGCTGACAGAGGGCACAGGCCTGGGGACAGCACCCAGAGTGTAAAGGTCTGGGGAAGAAACCCACATAGAAACATTCTCTCGCTCTTCAGAGCAACTCCCAGCGCATTACACAGGATGCCGACCAAACACCAGCTGCAATCACAGCCTAAAGGTCCACGAAGCGTTTCATTAAATAAGAAATAACACCACAGCCTCAGCAGCAAACTGCTCTTAGGATCAGCATTGTGAATTGAAAAGCACCGAGAACCAGTCCTGAGGATGCTGCAAAGGAACAAAACCCCAGCAGCTGTTGAAGTACAGCCTTTAAAATCTGCTGTGTCTCATCACCTGCAGTGGCTGCTTGACAAGGCTTCTTGAGTAATGAACAACACGCTGAGAATAAGAGCCAGAACCAATGCAGGCACCGCTCAGCTAAAGTTTGAGTCAAGTTTTCTCTTAAATCAATACACGCCAAGCCACCAGTCTGGCAAGCGTTTGATCAGCTGCTACTTCCTTCCTTCCTTGGAAAAAATCCCTCAGACCACACCACACAGTATTTATTTGGAGAGAAAACCACGGCGCATTCACTGCTATTAAAGATGAAAAAAAACGCTAATTTATTTGTAAATCCCAGCTCTTAGATCGATCACATCACCAGCAGTGTGATGCGGAGACCGCCGAGCGGTGACCGATGCAGGAGCCCACAGTGTGTGTTTATGAATGAGCTTCCAAGCCCTCAATTACTGACCAGATTAGGGAGCCCCAGCACTGTCAGCCAAGATCCTCTCTGGAGAGCACTGCACTTCTACCCGAGTCAGTGCAACTCTGCTGTATTCAGAGAGCAGAGTATTTGTTGACACTCGTATCTCTGAGAATTAACAGCATCGTGTTCAACTCCCTCCAGAGCTGGCTGAGAAACGTCTGAACTTCTCCTGAGACCGTAGAAGGGAAGTTGGCAGTCAACGCATAGTGGGCTTTTGTTGGGTTGAGATTTTCTACAGGTTTTCACATTAATAACTCCTTAAAAATGGACGGGACGGCTCTGATTTGTCACTGCTGCTCTTCAAAACATGACAAATTCTCCACTAATTTGAGAGCCTTTAGCAGAAGTTATTAAAAAAGCTGAAAACCACTTGATGTCAAGGTAGCGTTGAATCAGCATCACACTCCAAAACCAGAGCTAGGCAGCAGCTGAAGGCTGACGTCTGGAGGCAGCATCAGAACAATCTTGAGAGGCTACGTTTCAGGTTCTCTTAAGCGCAGGCTTTGAAAGAGACGTTTTTGCTGCAGTATCTTGTGTGGGATCAACACGACTGACAGTTTCTAGCCTGAAGCAGTGCTTGGCAACTGGTTTGAGCAGAACATCACTTTGTATTTCAGAATCTACAGTAGATGGAATTAAGGAGCAGATCAAGACACAGCAGTTTGGATTGTGCTTGCATCCCCCAGGGTTAAATGAGAAGTAGTTTTCACACCAGTGTTTGCTGCATGTGAGTATTGCTAGAACAGGCACCACAGCTCTGCCTCTCAAGGTATTTACCTGAGGAAGTGAAGCCATGGTTTCACCAGCAGCACCACTGTCACTGAGACAGATGGAACTTCCTTCACTGGCCCTGAGAGCAACAGTTATTAGAGAGTTGAAACTGGTTCTTGCCTGGCCCCCACATGTCCTGTCTACATGTCTACACTAGATCAAAACACTCCCTGAAACACCAGTGTCAGGTTATTCTCCTCCCTGCCTAGGACCATCAAGTGATCCCTTACGACCAAGTTACCAGTGCATCATACAATGTGATAACATTTTCTAGGATAGAAAGATTGCTTAGACTGCAAGGTAAGTTGGTCTAGTACCTGTAGTTACTGGAATTACTCAGTTGAAGGTGACAATTGCCAGTTAGGATTTTTAGAGGTGGATCCCTTAGAGGAAAAGGCAGTGAAATGCTTCTTCCACCTCCAGCTCACCTTATTTGACAAACACAGCAAGTTTCCGGAGATGACTTAAACAACAGAAAGCAGCATCACACTGAGGGCCCCCCAGGAGCAGAAGTGGAGTTTCTTTGTGCAATGAAACAAAACTACAGACTTCACTAACACAGTGGCAAGACAACTCTTCAAATGCAAATACTGCAGCAAGAGAGCACTTCTAGTCGCTAAAGCACTTAGGCACAGAGCTAACCACAAAGTCCTGCAAGGCTTTAGAAAATCCACTGTGGGCTAGCTAGAATTCTAGATAGCTAGAATCCACTGTTAGCTAGAATTTCAGGATTTCAGCCTGACTTAGNCCCACTGTGGGCTAGCAACCCTTGGCTAGAATACTGCTTTCAGGATTTCAGCCTGACTTAGTGATCATTCACCTCTTCCATGTAGTTACCTGCACAAACACTTGTCTACCACTAGTCACGGCTTCTGCTCATGCCCACAGGTCTGTGAAATAAGCCAGGCTCTGCTTCCTAAGCATTCTACGTAGTGAAACAGTCCTCAACATTTGCTGCTGTCCTACCCAAAGGGAACGAGTTTCAGATTATTAAAATTCTGAAGTCCAGTTTATCTAAATATATTTAGGGAAAAACATCCAGTCACCAGTCTGACCTGCAACAGCTTCACTCTTCTTTGAACCCACTGCATGAGCAGAACCCAGGTGTCACTTACCTAACAGTCAGCTCCAGTAGCAGGGCTGCTGCCTCACCCAGCCCTGCTTGTCACAGCAGCTCAGCAACAGCCAGCTGACCATCTCAAGCAATCCTCTTGGCCTATTGAAACAGCAAAGTCCTTGGCGCGACCCATAGGCAGCACCATGCAGAGGGGAAACACCATCACTAAAGTGCAGGCGAAGAGAGCTGTAGGCAGGGAGCTGCAGGTAGCACCAAGCTGGCTCAGCTGTTCCTCTCCTACCTCCAGGGTGGCACATCCAGAAGCAGTAGCAGGTGGGAAAGGCATGAGTGTGTGGTGTCCGTGGTGTTACACCTGCTTCTCCAGAAACAGAAGCTGCTGCAATTCAGCACAGGACATTTTACACCTCCCCCAGGTGGCAAAGTTGTTATCTAAGTCCCTTCCTCCAGATCACTCTAGAGCCTCAGGAAAGCAGCCCCAAGACATCACTGTTTCAACAAGACTGTACCATTTCTCCCAGAGTGCTGAAGTCCTACAGACACCCCTGTGCTGGGGTGTTCTGTTCCATAACGATTCCTCTGGTCTCTTTTGCTTTCCAGTTACTCTACACCTGCCTAATGCAGATACATAGAAACAAATAGGTTTTATTTTCTTGCCTTCCAGAAAGCCTGGTTTCAGTATTTCCCCCCTTCCCATCACTCCAGTAACACATCAGCGAAGGCATGAGCACAAAGATTGCAGAAAAATATATATATATTTACATCCATCAGTGAATACACGTGTTATGTATTCAAATTCCGGGGAAATGCATCACATACACACACCGAGATACATCGAGAGAGTACTAGGGGCAAGACAGTGCCAACAGCAAGAAATACACAGAAAAGCACAGTCAGTACTGTAACATTCTTCTGGGGAGTGTATTCGATAGAGCAAACATCTCTGCACATCTGGAAAGCCAGGTACTTGGGCCTATCTTCCTGTGCCAGTCGGTGTGAATCAACAGTGTGACCTCTTTACTTTTAAAAAAGTGCATGGAATAAAATACTCTTTTCTTTCTTAGCATTCAACGATCCAAAGAATTCCATAAGCTCCTTACATAAGGTACATTACTAATTAAAAAGCTGCTAGCCCTACAGACCACAGCTCCAGCTCAGACACAGGCACATGTTGAGGTCCATCCCTATTTAAGGCAGTGTTCAAGCACACACTCAACTTTAAAGCTTATGTTCTGTCCCACTGACTTCTCCGAGCAGTCACAGCACATGTTTAAAGTTAAGCACCTGTACCACTGCTCATCTAAATGAGGATGATTTAGATATGCACTTGTGTATGCAGTCTGGATTGGCAACTTCTGCAAGACCAAGCTCTCTTTCTTTTGTGGGTAAAAGTCACTCCACACCAGACTTCACCTCTGTGTTAGGACCCAGCCCGTTCCTCTCCACAACTTGCACACAGAATGTCTGTCCTCAAGGAGTGCAGCATTATGTGGGGTGGGATAGCAACACAACACATGATTTACATGGCTGCTCCTCCCCAACCTGAGGTGAGCTATTTCATGCCATTCTCCTCTTTTTGTTCCTTTTTTTTTTAAATAAGAGCAGGAACCTGCTCCTTCAATGAAATCTTTAAAAATAAGGGTGAGGGGAAGGGGCAGGATCCCAGAATTTATTTTAGTGGCCCATGACAAACCCCTGAAAATAGGGGAACAGACTTGAAAAGCTTCTTAAGCCTCAATGCTACACAGACCCTGGAATAAGAAATACACATGCGCACACACGCTAAAGAGCAGGCTGGCTCTGAGCATCCCAAAGCAGGCTCCAAAGTGATCTTACACAAAAAGCACTTTGTGCTGACAGTGGCAAACAAGTGGATGGTGAGCTTTCACAAATAGCAACAATTCTGCAAGAGCTTCCTCTTCTTCCCTTTGAATTTAGTCTTTTTCCCCAAACTTTGTGTTTTTAATCCCATGTGTGGTTTTAAGTACTAAAATGAAATCAAACAGGAAATTACACACAGTCAGCACCAGTCAGGAACTGAACCTGGGTATGTCAATTGCTTTGTGGTACCCAAATTCCTGGAAGAACAAAAGAACAATTCTTGCTCCTAAAACAAGGGCCACATCCATATGTTTCCATTGTCTTTGTTTACCTTTACAACTAGAGGTAGAGTCATTTTGTCCAGTATCTAAAACAGCATGATCCAGTTATATTGTTATTACATGAATATACAGAATCCAATTATCACAGGTATTGAAAGTGCATGGAAAAAGTCTAACCAAGCCAAGTCAATGACAAAGAACGGTGTACCAAACATCATATAAACACACCCGCGCACCCACACTCACACGTAGTGTATATATATATATTTATAGATTCATTTACAGTATCAGAGTGTTGTTTAGATCCAGTGGCATGTGCAGAAATATCAGGCAGTCGTTGCTTTTCTTCCTCCTACTCTCTTCAGTTCTTTATTTCCAAGATAGATGGGTTGTGGTCTAGGATGGCCAAGATGATCTTGTCCATATACTGTCGTAATCGGAAATTTATCTCTTCTTGTTCTTTAAGGGCTTCCATGAGCTGAAACAACACATTTCAAAGTTACTCATGAAACACTCTCACCTTTTTACATGATTGCAGGTGAGACACCAGCACCTCAGGTGCACCAATCCCCCTCTGTGGTAGGTACTCTACCTCTAGCTCCAATCTGTATCAGGACTGGAAACAAACTGTATGCTAGAGATTGTTTAATATGAAGGAAGGGATCTTTTGGCAGGTCATTTGAAATAAATTCCCCGTCTAACACACCAATCCATCCTGCATCTACACTCTGGATGAGCTCTCTCTTCTCAGTGCAAGAGGTTCATTCATGATATTCTATTTTAGTCACGTCTACTGAATTCTTAAGCTCTTTGTGTGCAAAGCTGCTGAACACAACAGGGTTTTCAGTGTTTTACACTCAGAGCAATAGGGGCTACCTCTGTATCGTGCATGCACACTGTCAAAAACCCTACCACAACTCCTGAAAACACACAGCCACACACTCCTCCAGAACAACCCACTGAATGTTGTGCTCTACCCTGGGTCTCCTATAACGCCTTCCAAATCATTACCAGATTATTACTTGCTCTCTACCTACTCCCTCCAAGAATTCAGCTCCGATGCTGCCAACATATAGCTCCGCTTCAGATCTAAAGTGAGAGCTAGTACTGAAAGAATTTAAAACTAAATCTGGAAGAGAAAGTATAAAATTTAAGTAACTAGCTATGGCAACCTCTATATGAAATGTATGTCCTACCCTCACAATACCCTGTAAGACACATGGTGTTAAATCAATTGCAAGGCACTTCACCAAGACTAACAATTCCTCTTTTTTGAGAGAGACAAACGGAGGGGTTTGATTAAAAGGAGCTGTTTTTTAAGATTGAAGGCAATCTCCTAGCACTCTTCAGCTCCTAGCAAAGCAGACTTCTCTGTTTTTCATTTGTCAGCTTCAGCCAGTTCAGCCTTGACAGCTACATTGGAAAATGCACATTTGTGGATGTAGTTCTTGATTAAAAAAGCATATTACCTCATCTCTTGATGCAGAATCAATCTCAGCAGCCAGTGACTGGGCTTTTGTTTGCGTTGCAAAGAGGTTTTTAGCTTCATAAAGACTAAGACTTAGGATCTGTCCATTAAGATCATCGTTTTGGTCTCGAAGTTTCTGGTTCTCCTATTTAAGGACGAAAAGGCATCACTTTTAAGTTCTTCCTACATAGATTTCATTACAAAAATAAATATATTTTTAAAAATCACAGGTAGACTGGATGACTGCAAACTAACAGCAACCCTTGTGACCAGTGACGAGTTCTCCCTGCCTGTATCACAGGTCTTGTACAAGGTGCCAGGAGTTGCAGCTGTAGGTATTTTGCCTGGCTGTCCCTTACACTTCACATGGCTCAACAGCCCTTCCCTGCTCACCTGCTTCAGCCGTTTTATTTCGTGCTCCATTTCCACCTCTCTGGTTTTGGCATTGAATTCACTCAGGCTGGATGAAGAACTTCTCCCACGTCCAGGTCGCTCACATTCCAGTTTGTACAGCTGCAAGTGCTCCAGTTCCTTCCGCAAGTCTTCAATGAGCTGTGGGCATGCAAGCAGGCCATGTCTCTCCAGTCCCTGCACAACCAGCCCTCCCTGGCAGCAGCTATGTCCATGCTGCATCTCTTCACGCTGACATCAGCACTGTAGAAGCCACTGGCTGAGGCCAGACAGTCCTAAAATAAAGCCACTTGCTCTTCTACAGAAGCACGTCACCCTAACCGCTTCAGAGCTGGAAGTGGCTCTGCTTTCTAAGCTTCATGTCTGAGAGGCACAACTCCCCTTGTGAAGAGTAAAGGAAAGGTTAGGGCACACATTCAAGGCTGCACATCCTCAGAGAGCTGTAAACACCAGGTCAGGGACTGTGTTTATTAGAGATTCTTGCAGCACTCGTTGCCCTAGGGGTACCCCTCTCATAAAAACGTAATCCAGCAACACATTCACTGGATGTTGCATTCTCAGTGTTGACCCTGTCTATACTTTTTCAGAGGAGATCCCACGCAGGTGAGATGGGACAGCCTGGTTTCACATCCCTTCTCACACCTACCTCCTGTGTAGCTTCCCTCTCCTTGTTAAATTCCAGTCTGTTCTGTCGCAATTTGTCCATCATTCTTTTGTACAAATCCATCTCATCCTTGAGTCGCAGGCTAGTGTCTTCCAACCTATCCGACATCCGTTGCCTTTCCTAGAATCAATAGGAAACATCATAACTAGTTTGCAAGTAGGGCATGCAGTCCTACAACACAAACCTCCAGGCAGAGCTGGTGATAAGCTGGATGTGTTCTGGGCATTCCTGCCACTAAAGGTGACCAGTGTTCCAATTCCATTAATAGTCTGGTTTAGGGAAGACACAGAACCTGGGACAATCACTATACGAGTTTGGTCTTACGTAAATCAAGCTGCTGTTCAATTGTTTCAGCACTCAGGAGTTTGGTTACCTCATCTAGTCTCTCTGTTTGTGATTTCAGCCGTGTGACAGTGTTTTTCAGCTCACCGTTTTCTTCTTCCAGTTGCTGAACCCTGTGTCAATAACAAAATTCTTCAGCAAATGCCTCTCCAGGAATGCAGACATGCAAGAAAACATGCTCTAAAAAGCCACGTCACCTGCACTTGATAAAAAGAGCAAACAAGAACATCTTTCTAATCTTAGCAATTTTTATCATGAGCTGTTGGGTACTGTGTGTCTGGTTTTAGGGCCAAAAATTCTACACTGACCCACAGATTCTTATACTCCCAACAACAGGTATCTAAAATGAATCAAGCAGGAAGAAACAAAAGCCGACACAAGTGTTTGCTACAGCTGGACCAAATTTCCTCCTTGAATCCATGCCAAATATCCAGCTAAGCCATCCACACTGGCCAAACGGATTAAAGAATTAATGTAAAGCATCCTCCAAGCTTTTTGGAGCTACTAACCTGTAACCATCTGTGCACTGTCTGGTTGCAAACAGCCTATCTTTACATGCAAAGCAAAACTGAAGAAAAGCAGAACTTCTGCTCTGTTCTGCATGGCACCAAGAGCTTTGTTACCTCGTGTTTAGCAGTTCAATTTCGGTGCCTTTCTCTTTTTCATACTTGCTATATGCTTCTCTATGTCTCTTTATCTCTTCTTCCAGGGTCTGTTCTGCTGACGTTTCTTGGTCTTTCAGTAGTTCTTCTAGTTCATGAACTCTGAGGAAACCAGATCTCATTTCAAGCAACAACTTCACAACTACTAGAATCATAGAATCATTAGGGATGGGAAGGGACCCCAAAACATCATCCAGTACAATCCCTCTGCCACAGCAGGATCACTTAGGCCAAGTCACACAGGAACACATCCAAGCGAGTCTTGAACGTCTCCAGAGGAGACTCCACAACCCCCCTGGGCAGCCTGTTCTGAATGCTCCCCGGGAAGAAGTTCCTGCTGATATTGATAGGGAACCTCCTCTGTTCCAGCTTGCACCCACTGCCCCTTGTCCTATTGCCAGATGACCTTGAGAAGAGCCTGGCTCCATCCTCCTGACACCCACCCCTCACATATTTATAGATATTAATGAAGTTACTCCTCAGCCTCCTCCAAGCTAAAGAGACCCAGCTCCCTCAGCCTTTCCTCATAAGGGAGCTGCTCTACTTCCTTCATCATCTCCGTTGCTCTACACTGGCCACCCTCCAGCAGCTCTGTGTCCTTCTTGAACAGAGGGGCCCAGAACTGAACACAATACTCCAGATGCGGTCTCACTAGTGCAGAGTAGAGGGGGAGAACCACCTCCCTTGATCTGCTAACCAACCCTCTTCTGATGCACCTCAGGATGCTGTTGGCTGTCTTGGCCACAAAAGCACATTGCTGGCTCATAGTCATCTTGCTGTCCATTAGGACCCCCAGGTTCCTTTCTCCTACGCTGCTGTCCAACAGGTCAGTCCCCAACCTATCCTGGTCCCTAGGGTTGTTCTTGCCCAGATGCAAGGCTGTACACTGACCCTTGTTGTACTTCCTTAAGTTTCTCTCTGCCCAGCTCTCTAGCCTGTCCAGGTCTCGCTGAATGGCAGCACAGTCTGCTGGGGTGTCCATGACACCACCCAGCTTTGTGTCATCAGCAAACTTGCTGACAGTGCACCTTAATCCCTCAGCCAAGTCATTAATGAAGAGTGTGGAACTTTATCTCTCCTCCCCATTCCTTTATTTCATTCTACTTCACAATTTCTCTTGGCATTTCATCTGCCTAATAAACACAGAATTAAGTAGCATGATTTTATTTGTAATTCTTTCATCTCAGTCTCATGAAGCTGGGAATATAACCTAGTCTCCTGGTCCTGCTAGTGCAAGCAAAACAGAGGTGGGTAACGAAGTGGTAACATCCTTTGTAATGCAAGACCTTGTTCTATACAAATTAGTGACATCTCTGCACTGATAAATCTGCTTGGAAGGCCTCTGCTTGTGTAAACTCAGCAAGGCAGCCCTATTCCACTTGAAATTCCTTGATGAAGCCTTATCTTTACTTAATCTGTTAGCATTAAGACAGGAGACTTGGTCATATTTACAGGTAGAGATGTTCCTCCCCTACAACTATGTTCTTGCTTTGCTCTGATGGCTCTGTGCTTTGTTACCTGTGCACTAGCTGCGTGTTCTCTTGTTTCAGTTTGCTCTTCAGGTCACCATTGGTCAGGTTATCATTCTCCAGTTCTGTCACCTTTTTTTCTAGGTACGTTACCTGGAATGGGAAATGGAAAAGAACTGAGAATTTGAATCCCTCTTCATACGCCCCCTTCACTGTTGCTATCTGGCATTTAGCTGTGCTAAAGGAGGCCACACTGTCCTGCAAAGCCAGCAATGAAATTAAGCTCTGAAATCCCAAGTTGCCCAGACTCTGCATCATCCTCAAGGATGATCAATGCAAATACACAGCAGAAAGTGCCAGCACAATGCCTAGGATCTGTACTTGCACAGCTTCTGAGGTTTTGTGTAGCAAACTCATAAAATTAATGGAGCATCATGGATATTTTAAATGAGCTTCTTCACATCACTGGTAACTGTGAGCAAGCCAGCCTTGCCAACTGATGCCTGTCTCCAGCAGGATTTTGTTGGGTAGGTTAATAGCAGTGCACACAACTTCTCACCTTTTCAGTAATGTCATTATCACAGGAGTCTATACTGTCTCTGAACAGGTCTTCTGTGCTGCCATTACTGCTGCTGAAGTTACTGTTGTGGAAGAGTTGTCTGAAAGATCAGAAGGATAATTATTTTACTTGATAAGGATGGAGGAGAAAAAGGTTGAGTACTGTCTTACAGCCTGGCTTTGCATGGTATATATCTGATGTTAAAATCTCTTCAACCATTTCAGTGACAACTGTCTAGCCTTAACTCCTACAAGAGACTGAGAGCTAAACAAAGAACACCCTGAGCTGATCAGAGATGTTAGTTGTAGGGCACAAGTTCCTTGGTGCTTTTGGTAGGATGTGATCTACCACCAGCACTAACACAGTTAGAAGCCCAGTTACACACACTGTGTACACATAGCTGTGTTTGTCTTTTTAGACATTTAAAATAAGGTCAGCACTGCATGCTGGTTACTGGAGTTCATCTAGAAAACTTCATACAGCAAGAACTCTAAAAAACAGAAAAAGAAACCTCAAGCAGTTCCCACTACAGAATGGTAGTCAACAGTAGACAACATGAAAATGATCTAAATATTCTTTAAACTCACAGCTCTCCCCAGCCCAGGGCTGGTTCATTCAGTCAAAGGAAGACCACAGTGCTGTGTGTTAAACAGGTGCTTCTGCTTTCCTTTGCATTTCAGCAACAACAACAAAAAGGCAGACGTTACAAAATTATGAAGGCGAAATAAGCCATAGCTGGACTGCTGAAATACCAGCACAAAGCAAGGAAGCGGCTATCTGTGCTCTGAACAGAGCCCTTTCAAGTTCAGGGCCCTGCTCCAAGACTGGCAGAGGCTTCTATAATCTCTAACATCCCTATCCACACACAGGCCACTTCCCTTGAAAGTTTGTCTTGGCATTTTTTTTGTCTTATTAAACAACTTCTTCCTTTCCTCTGCCAGCTACACTTATGGTCTCATTACAGCTGATTCCACATGCAGTCATAAACAAGCTGAGGACTCTTACCTTCCAAAAGCCGTGCTTGATATTTTCCTGTTGGGGCTACACGGATACAGAAGGAACGATACAGGAATTAAACACTTATTTGATCAGTGGTGAATTCAGTCTTAATTGAAACTCCAGATGAATTGCCATATGAAACAGAATATTGACTTCTTTAGATAGGGATAAAACTGACTCTGTGAACACTACTCGTAGACAATGTGATCAAAGGCTGCAGTTACCAACAGCATGAAGATGAGTAGAGCCACTGTGATCATTAATAAGTCAATTTGCAAATACTGTTATATTTAGCAGAAATGTGTCAGTGTAAATCAGAGTGAAACTAATATTAGAAACACCACAAAGGGACAGCAAGTTAGTGATGGATATTAATTCTGGATTCCCAGGTGATTTTATAAACAGTTTTTCCTTCCCTGTAACCCTTCTCAGTTCAGCAGAAGAACTGAGAGAGGTTCTATTTTCACTACTCCCTTTTGCAACCAGAGATTATTATTACCTAAATAAAGGACCAGAGACTACAAACAGCAGCACTAGAACCAAACCAGCTGCATCTCTTGCTAAGAGGATGTCCCACCTCCATGTGCACTGACACACAGGTCTTTGTCAGAGCATCTCTCTCTCTCTGAGCCAGGCACATACAGCCTCACCCTCAAAATTACCCTTGCTAGTCATGGTCTGGGTGTTAGTGGACTCCTTGTTCAGGCAGGAACACAGTACCTATCAAGTATTACTGCTGTGTCAACAAGAGAAGCAGCAGTGCAGTGCGCTCCATGTCAAGGCTTTTGCAGACAGGCAGGATTTACAGTCGGCTTCTAGGGGGAGCTAAAAGACCACCAAGTAACTTCTTTCAAAACCCCAGGATGAGTTAGGAAAGCACTGGATTCTTTCCAAGTGCTCAGCACAGTTTAGAAGTGGCTGCAATGGCAGAGATTGAAATGTAAGGACAAAGCTGAAATGGCAAAGTAACCCCAAAACCTTTGGGGCAGAACTCATAAATCTTTCATGTTTCCTTGAGGAGAAAATAAAAATCTCACAGGAATGAAGGACCTCTGCCGACCCCTGCTTTAGAAGAGGTGTGTGTAAGGTTGTGTGCGTTCACTAAGGATCTGCCAGATTACTCCTTCCCACCCAGAGACAAAAGTAGCTGACTGTAGAGCTGCACAGGAAACAGCATGCTCACTCCACAACCAAAGAGCTCACTGGGTAAAATATTTGAGTTCATTAATGCTGTCTGCACCTTCAGTCAGACAAATACTAACTGGTTAACGAAGACCAGCATTGTGGTTCAGGCTAGGTGTCAAGGTCTGAATTTCTTACTGTTTTATAAGAATGACACGTGTAAGACAGAGCTGGATAAAGGGACAGAGAGGGCTCGTTCTTCCTCTCCTGCTAGTCCCTTGTAAGGGGGCATTGTGAAGCGCAGTGCAATCAGCTGCTTACCTGTTTGCTTTCAAGTTTTTCAGCCTGGCTTCCAAATCGTTGAGCAGATTTATCTTTTTGCAGCACTGTGAGCAGTAAACATCCAGTAATTCGTTGTTATAAATATGCCTCATTTTTCGGGGTGTTTGGCCAGCGCTGTTTGCAGGAAAGGAGAGATGTTACTGGCTGTGGTAACCAACTCATAACCTGTGTTCCTTTTGACTGTGTCAGAATCACGGATGAGAGGCTTAAGAAACCACCTCTAAGTGCAGCTCATCTAACTTAGGGTGATAACGGAGGGTGCTCATTTTAGAATGAGGATACCTGTCTGAGTTGAGGTTTTACAGGGGCTGTGTTCTGGGTGTCAGTGGAAAGAATCAGTTTGGGTGACTGTGATTATAGAAAAAGGTCTACAGAGTCCATTTGATGCATGTAGCAAAAGCAGCTACACTAGTATGTTCCACCACAGCAATGGCCCCCTCTCATCTTGCCTATCTTCCCACTGGGGCCTGGCATGCAACCTGAAGAGTCTTCTCCAAGAGAAAGACAGGAAGATGAAAAAGAGTAGTCTAATAAAAAGTTGTCACATGAATCCTCTCAGATGGTAGGAGGGAAGGAACTCTCTAATGAGGTAGGGAAAAGTGGAAAAAGGTCTAGGGAGATTACAGTAGCCCTTGGTATGATAAAGAGAAAATAAACTCAAAAGAGAGCAATCATGGCATGAAGCACACAGAGCCCCACAAATGAGAATGAAAAAGGCTGCACAGACCTGAGAAATAGGGAATGAAGGAAGGACACAAGCCACCATCATGAAGGGACAGTGGAGAGGGGTGCTGGCTCTGCATGCATGACAGATGACAAAGTTGGTCTGCAGAAGTGCTTAAATAGAGGGTAGCACATAGAAGTTGCATGCTCAACACAGGGATGCAACAGAGCTTATCCTTTATTAGCAGTGAAGCACAAGACCTTTATATGCTACTGATCCAAGCAGACAAAACTAGAGCATCTTTATACTCAACTCTTCCCACAGCCCTGCTCACCTATTCCCTTGCTTGGGGAAGGATTTCAAAATCAGCACCTGATTTGGTCACGGGATGTAAGAGCTGCAGAGACTGAGGCCACGTACAGGAAACATGGACTGTAGGAACATTTCCACTTCCTAACAGAGAGCAGCTACACTTGCTTGCTTTTTCCAAGATATGAAAAGTCAATATGGATGCTTGTTTCAAACAAAGCCCTGTCCATACACAGCACTTCACCTCACAGGTACAATGCAAAGGATCTGTAGTATCAGAACACTAAAGAGAAACAGCTCTCTTGCACATCTCCCCTCCAGTGTACCAGGGCAGGTGCAGAGTGTTAAGCTGGTTCCCAGTTTGCAGCAGGTAACTTCCAATATTAGCCCCTAACTGTGAAGTCTATCGTCTGCAATAGAAAGGAATCTCTACAGGTTTAACAGCCCAGTTATTTCAACAGAACCCAGCAGAGATTATCAGGAACAACATACATGCTATAGCTCTTGCTATAATGAAGTCTGTCACTCAGGGGGCAGAACATGAACTGATAACATTTTGCTGTTAAGGTGTGTCTACGTAACAAGTGTAAACCTGATACAGTCACCCATGCTCAGAGAGGAACAAAATTGAAATACAGTTTGTAACGAATAAGGAGCAACCTGGAAGACACAGATGAGCCAAGGTCAGAGTAGGCGTTGGTTCTGGTCTCATCATCAGGGCATGGGCTACTGGGAGTAAAATCCACATCATCTCCTTCCCCATAGTCTTCAAACTGTTCTTCATTACTGATCAGAGAGGCGGTAGAATAAGTTGAGAGGTCAGATGCTGCAGAAGGGTTGTGAGGACTTGACCTGAAACAAGAGGTCAACACATCTCGAAGGCTGACTCTTGATAGCATCTCACCTCATATGGCACCTTCCACCTGTACAGCCTATCCCATTTGAAGCTGTAACTCATTCACTTTGTGCTGAAAGACTAAAGTGCTAAACAAATCTGAGGTTCATTTGACATAGTGCCTTCAAAGACAAGAGCACAAGAACCTACAAATAAACTACCTGTGAGACAGCCTTGAATCAGCACAGCCATTTCACTCTGAAGAGCACACCTCAACAACCCTCAGTCATCATTTCCATGCGGTGGTGAAGATCACTGCTCATGGGACTTCTGCTCTGAATGTAGGGACTGTGCAAACAACTCCAAAACGTGTGGGACAGGGAGAACATGTACAAGACAGAGGCTGGTGCTCCATTCCACAGTTAGAATTTCCCAATAATCCCCATAAACCCTCTCCTGAACCACATGAGCTTCAGCCACTGTCTTTTGTGTGGTCAGAAACTTCACCTCATCGCGTGCCCTCATAGTCACTAATGGTGCTGTCCAGAGGCCCCTGCAATCATGCAATGTGCTGTCTTGTAGAGGCAAATTATTTGGCACAGGTTTGCCTGTTGCACAGACAAGCCAGTAAATTCACATACTGGTTCTTACAAACTTCTCCCTAGGAAAAAAATGTACATCTAAAGCCTGCAACACCTGCTCTGCTGGTGACACACTACTGCTCCTACTACAGAATCCAAAGCCTCTCTGCTATACAGACAGAGCACTGACACGTTGTGCACACTGGGTTAAGGTTTTCACCCTCTCTGCTTCAGTGCACAGAGTTTTGATGGCCAATTTTACTAAGAGAGCCATGGGTCAGCAGTTCCCAGCTGACATTCTCCAAGGTAGCTCAACAACACTGACTGCCAGGCTTCTTTCGAGTTCACCCTGAGCCTTGTACACATGCTGTGCACTTTGGGAGGCAGGGAGATTCCTCTTCCTGCAATCCTACCCTCGTGAGCAGTAAACAAGAGATGCAAGAGAGTTCCTTCGGCGATGGTGCAAGCACTGTTTGCATATCTAGTGTTCCTCTGGCGATGGTGCAAGCATTATTTGCATATCCCTTCCCTCCAAAAGCAATTAGTAGAAGAGGAAGTCTGCCAACGTTTCAGTTGTATGCTCTTTTGTTTCTCCTGTTTTGATGAGATCCATTTATAACCTGAAATTCATTTCTCTAATTCACATTAACAGAAATTAGGGCAAGTCAAGCCTGGCACAGTATAAAAGGATGAAGATAGGAGTACTCACACTAGCGAGAGATCAAACTTATCTAATGAGGCTCCTTGGCTGGCAGATGGACTACTGAGAAGCTCATCACACCAACTGCTGTGCCACACACATTGGTAAGTTTTTTTAGTGACTATGACTTGTGTAACCACGACTGTTGTTTGCATCTCAGTGCTAATACACCAGGTCAGTTCCTTGTAACGCTTCCATCAGGAACGAAGGTTAATGACCAGTTCTTATTTGGGCTGAGAACATGTATGTCCATAAAATCCACTCTCCAGCATAACAGCCCTGGAAGATTCTCTGATTCTGTAAGATCACCGCCCAGTAGCCTGTTATCCTTCAGGCATTGCCTGGCTAAGTTTCTCTTATGGTAGCTACACAAAGTCACCACTGCTGGACCTGCCAGGCAACACTGCTTAGAACTTTTAACTGTAGTCATCTGTAAGCTTTGCCAAACTAGTTGGGCTCAAACAGTCTGTACTCAGGGCAGATCCTCAGCTCATAACAGCCACAGACTGAAAACAGTCTAGTCATTGTCAAGGAGCTGCTAAAAGCAGCTGGGTTTCCCCATTCTTACACTTTCTGAAGGAAGCGTTCAGGTTTGCTTTGGGTTTGGTTTTCCCCCCAATCTATTTCCTGTTCAACACAACAAGACTTCGTAGGGCTGACACAGCTGATCCACAATCCACCTGCCCCTGCAACAAGCAGTTACCATGGTTAACAAGTGTCTTAATCCTGTCTTTAACATGAAGGGACGAAGCTTCCCCAAGTGTTTTTCCACAGACTCATTGAAGCTAAACAAGCCTCAGGAGCCAAAACAGGATCTAGCAGCACAGTAGTTCCTAGTAGTTCCTGCCCTGCCTGTAAGGAGGGTACAGGATGCACAATGCTTCCCCCCACCCCCTCCACAAGAGCCGGAGTGGCAGAGCTAGGAAGAAAGGTGCAAACATAGCATGGGTGAAAGTCCATCACCACAAGGACAGCTGCTTGGTAAAATCAGAAATGACAAGGCAAGACGACAGGTTTGATAAGAACTGCCATTATCTTGATAAAGCCTCTGGGATTGCTTAGGCAAATGGGAAAGGACAGATCTCAGCTAGCTGAGAGATTGAGAAGGAAGGAAGCACATGGCACACCTGAGGAGGCCCAGGAAAAAGAAAAACTGTCTTAGCCATGAAAAAAGCTCAACAGCTACAAACAAAGATGACAAGTCAAAAATAAAAGACTACAGGGCAGATGCTTACAAAGCAAGTCCAGCTGAATCTGACCTGTGGTACTGCATTAAACCAGCTCAAAGCAGGATTAAATAGAGTCCTTTCCCCACCCCAGTTAGCCCAGGTACACACCTAAGAGGAGTCAAGTGAGAATTAGAGACGCTCTTGTGTTAACAGCAAACTACAGTTACACACACATGCCAGGACACCCTGTGTTAAACACAAGCTACTACTGCACACTAAAGGTTATGGAAAGTTAGAAACACACAGAATTAACTTGGTACATGGAGTTGCAAAACAAATCTGAGAGCCCACATCTTCAGATAACTGGACGTATGAAAGACTAAAGCAGCATTCCCCATATGACACTGCTTCCAGAAGTGTTTGCTCTAACGCCAGCATTTAAAGGTTATGGGAACACAGCAGAACCTAAGTTTTGGGGGATGCTAATGAAGTGATCTATCCTGGAGAGACCCAGTACTCTCACTTCAACATGCAACACACAAGTTCTGTTGAGTGCTCACAGAAAATGCCAGAAGGAGCCATCTAAGACCATCTAAGCCACTTAGAGGTCCTGGACACCTATCTTCCATACATTGTAAATGGATATTAAGCTGCTAAATCCTTCAGGCATCCTCAAGCTTCCCTCAGCAGGGATTAGTCACATTAAAGCTGCTTCTTCCCTGGACTTCCACATGCCTCATAACAGGGCTGTCCTGGGGCAGAACCACTACTCACTTGTCACCAGGCAGAAACAGGCCACCAAGAACACCATCCTTCTCCTCACTCCGACACACGTCGGAGGCTTCTGAGCTCTGGGCACTCTCAATAGCACTGTCCATGTCAGACTCATGGTGAACCTCTTGCTGTGCTAAAGTCATCGCGTCGTCATCAGGAAAGAGCTCCGACTCGCTGTAGACGCCTTCACTGTCCAAGTAGGCACAGTCCTGGATTTCACTCCCCTGGCAAGAGAAGAATTGGTAGTCAGTTCAGATCATCCTCTTCTTTAGGAGCAGCACAACATTCAGGTATAAAAATCAGTCAGTTGACATCATATATATTCTCGGGGTTTTATAAGAAGAGCCATCCTTTGAAGGGCAATATAGTAAAAGACTAGGACCTAGTCTTGTAGTTAATACTATCAACTAAACAAAAGCAACCCAGAACAGTTCAACAGTTTACTCTGTCGTTGAGAATGGGGAAAAAAATAGATAAGGTGGGGAAAAAAAGAATTAGCAAGTGTTGAAACAGTTATGGGAAGTCTTGGTGACAATCAAAGGTATAAAGGAGCAGAAAAAAAAGCCTAAGCTATCTGTTCCTGCTTCTTGGAACCTCACATCTTGATTAAGTATCAACTAAAATAAGACATCATTTTCATCACTGCAATACTTTACTCTTGCTGTTTGTTCCCTCCCTTCCCTTCTTGCCTTGTGAACACTCACAATAGCCAAGACAAGCTGTTTTCTATTTGCTTGTCTCTAAGGGACAAGTAAAAATTCTTAATTGAAAAAATAAAGCCTAAGATTTTACTTTGTCCTTTGCTAGGTACAACACAATCCCGCTTGGACAATTCCCATCCAGTGTGTGACACATCACTCGTGACTCCGGAGTGAGGTACTGCAAAAGCTCTGAATCACAGCTCCACTCCAAGCTCAAGCTCACCTGTGAGCTCCACAGGCACCTACTGCCAGCAAGTGAAGACAAACATGCATGTAAGGCTTCCTTCACTGGCACAAGCAAGTTACGAAGCATTTCATTCACAAACACACCTCATATTTAGATCCAAATGTCAGCCCACCCTGCTCCTTCCCTCAGCAATCCCAGGCACTGACAGCTCTTGCAGCAGCACCACTCCCAAGGGACACCCTGCTGCCTAATGGTCACACCTATTGTACAGACAGGGAGGCTTAAATCCCCTACTGAAGAACTAGTTCTGTGCTGAGGACACCAACTTCATGAGAAGAGACAGACAGAAGCTGCAGCTTCTGCTGCAGAAACTGCTACTAGAGATGCAGACCTCTCCTTCCATGTTTTCCTGAAACACCAATTGAAATGGCTGAAAGTTCCTAACATACAGACATCTAAGAAATTCAAAGCAACCCCATCTGCTCAAATGTAATGAGCTCAGGAACAGCCAGGCAGTCAGGACAGCTTTACTTGCACTGTCTGAATGCCCAGATATGCACTCAGAGCAGCATCTGGCTGCTTTTCTAGCTGAGCTTTCAACAGGTCTGCCAGATACACAAGTAATAGCAGTAAGACCCTTCAGCACTATGCAATAAGTAGCATACATAGCCTTCTCCTACTTTTCCATGCCAACCTCATTAAGCTTTTCCCTAGGCACCACTCCACGAGATGTCCAAAAGAATTTATTCTTGGTCCGTGCCTTGCAGTATTTATTGAAGTCACGCTGCTTCATGCAACCCAATTTACAGCTCTGAGCCACGCATGGCCATGACCTCACATCTGCAGGAGCTGGTGGTTTGGCAGGTCACACAGCAGCCATAAACCTGGTGTACCCTCAGGTTCTACAGGACATGCACCTTACATCCTCCCAAGCTAACAGAATAATGACGCTGGTGCTCTTTGCAAAGTACTTTGGGATCTACAAATAGGCAGCAGGCACAGTCAGACCTTTTTAGCAGTAGCTGAAAATGTAAAGATCGTTAGGAGCAATTAAGATGTTTCAGAAGGATCCAGAAGGGTTTGTTTATCCAATGTTTCCCCAAAGTTTCCTCCCGCACGCTAAGTCTCACAGGCAGGTTCTCTTCACATGTTTAATACAATAAAGCCCTGACTGCTGCTACGGAATTGCACCAGCTGGTAACAGCCAGATCCAGGAGGGAATGGGAGAGGCACTGGGTGCACAGGGGATCCCTCAAATAGGAGTTTGCAAATCAAGGGAGGAAAGGAAGAAATAGTTCTTGTGCAGCCCTACTTCCCAATTAGCACATCTTTTTCAGAAGTCTTGGAGAGCTAGCTCTCTCATTAAGCCAGTTTTTACAGCAGGAAAATCTCACTGGCATTAAACAAATTAACACAAGAAAGTAAAGGTCAAGAAGATCATGAAAGACTCCCGTTTTGTTCCCTGTAGGTAACGCCCAACGTTTACTTTCTCTAATAATAGAAACTTACATGGCTTCTTTAAAAAAAGCCCATCGGCAATTAAACATGCAGAGCCATCTATAAAGGCCAAGGGCTCACTTTTCTTTCCCATTACATTCTGACAGCCTGTCACATATTTATTTGTATTACAGCCCAGGCTGTGCCCACGCTAGTCAGCACTCCAGATCCTTCTCTGGAGTGCAATCGCTCTGCTCCCAAACTTTCATTTCTAAGCCCTATAAAACAAAAAAAAAGGAATGAACTTTTGAAGGCAGTGACCCATCATAAGCCTGAACACCTGCCTTACGGCTTCTAAATGACCTGCTGCAAGACTAGAAGCTTCCTCTGCTGAACCCATCCCTCAGCTGTGGGGAGCTCTGGGACTGATGGGCATTGGAGAAGTGAAGAACATGGGCCAGCCAAGCTCCTTTGAAAAGCATGGCCTCAGCTGCCATCCACTGCTTCCTCACTGCAGGGAAAGCAGATGCCCACATCATGTCCTGAGCTGCCACAAAAGTGGCACCTTCCCTATAGTCCTGCACCTTCCCTATAGTCCTGCACCTTCCCTATAGTCCTGCACCTTCCCTATAGTCCTGCACCTTCCCTATAGTCCTGCACAAAGAGTGGTTGGTTAGGAAGTGCATCTCAGCTGCTCTTTTGTGGACCTGGCAGCCAAACCACCCACAAACCACCCAGTCCTTTCAAAGCAAAGGATCTTGCCAGAGGCTCAGCTCCATTTACTTATGTTTTTTTCAGTGCTCAAGATCCATCCACAATCGGTGCTAAAGATCAGCTTCAGTAAGATGGATGGAAACCAGAGCCAGTGACAGCCACTGGGACAGAGCCTATGTGACAGTTTTCCGTGGTTAACAAGTACACGCTTAGCCAACAAGCTTTACAGGTTATGGAGTGTGGAATCACTGCACCCCAAACACTGCAGTGTTTCCAGGCAAAGAACAGCTCAGCACAGGACTCTGTTACAACCACCAGGAGTCTTTTCAGCTACCTATGGAACCACCTCCACTGCTTCTGTCACAATAACACAATGAAAAATTTTCCTTCTGTGCTCTAAATAACCAGTAGAAAGGAACAGATAAAGCGCCTTCAAAACAAATAATACGGGTTAAGGAAATTACTAGGAGAAGCCAGAACTGGGACTAGTAAACAACGCAGAAGCACCTCCTGACTAAAGCCTTAAGGTATTTGATGCTGTAATTGCTCGGTGCTCAGGGTTTCTCCCAGGACCACACTCCCAGTGGTGCCACCCAGCACACCCTGCCCTACAGGCCACACCTGAGGAAATTCAACTCCTAAAGAAAAAAAACAAAAGAAAGAAAAAGAAAAGTCTGATTACACAGCTAAGCTCTCAAATTATTCCTCTATAGTTTAGGTACCTACAGTACCTCACACTCTAAATTAGAGGCTGGCAGAAACAAATGTTATTCAGGTAGCTTTAAAAGAGCTAATGAGTTTAAACAGCATTTTAAAGAGTGGGAGACACTTTTATCCTGAGTCATTTGTTTTCAGTGCAGAAGCCATTAGCCGAAACCAGTGAGACAATGAAGTTCCGACAACCTGCACATGAATCACCATGTTTCTCACTCCGCTAGGCAGTTCCCTTCTTTGTGGGATGAGAAAAAAGATGAAGTTGCTGCTTATCATCTTGGAAGATGCACATTAAAAAATTCCCAACAATGAGCGTTAAAATGCCACCAACAGAACACAGAAAGTGCTTTGCACTTCATCTAATCGGATGCTCAAGATAAGTCCAAGTGCTTCACAGGCAGCCAGCCAGGGCTTGTGCAGCCACTGCTGAATATTCAGCAACAGTCTGCTCTATAGAAGCACCTGCTGCCCGAAGATCCAAAGCCACTTCACAGAAACTAATGAATTCCCTTCCTCGAAAGAGGCAATTGTGTGGCTGCATTGAAGGCAGATGAGTAAGCACTGCCCTGCCTTTGCACAGCCACCCCAGACAGGGGCAGGAGCCAGAAGACAACCATTCCCATAGATTCCTCTGATCCTTGTGGGGCAGGAAAGCTGCAGCAGCATTAGGTGGGTATGGGAACGGGGCTCTGCCTTGCCCTGCAGTGACCTGACTGGGCTTTCCCAGGTCGGAAGCAGTCCCTAAAATATGCATATAAGGCAGCTGTAACTTGGCTGACAGACAGGCTGCATGACAGGCTGAAGAGCAAGCCTAGTTAAAATTCACTCCCATCACAGCCAAGCCACCAGCACCCCTGACACTTCGACAGCCTCCCAGTATTCTGGGAAGAAAAGAGGACTCAAGTCTCCCACAACTGGGCAATGTGATCAGTGAGAACTGAAACCATCACACACAGCCAGCAATGAGAAATGTCCCAAACACATCAGCAATGGCACCTGCCTCACCGGCATCATGGCCCTGGCCAGTTGAATCTGCTACCTGTGTGACAGGTCCAAGAGGTGAATCAAGCCCCTGCACCCTCCCCATCCTATTTCCTCAGCAAAAGTACATAGGTCACATCACCACAAGTGGAAGGGAAGGGGACGTGTGGCCAGACTTGGAAGTCTCAGATGAAACCCACTGACTGTTGTATCTTCACCACTGCAGAAAATGCAATGCCATCTTTTTAAGCACACATTGCACTGGGAGGCCAGTACTCTGTAATTACTGGCTAACAGAGACACGTGAAGCCTTTCTCACCAAAGTGCTTTGGATACAAACTGTTTCCTCTGCAAACACTGGCACATTTATAACCAAGTGGGCTAAGAACTTTTCTTTTTAATCACAGATTTGCGCCCTTCTCAGCTGTCAGGCAGAAGTGGGGAGATGCTGATTTGCCCTTTGAACAGAAGAGGAAAATGCAGAAGCACTGAGACCACACTTCTGCATCTGTGTCCACCAGAGAGCTAAGCAAGTGACTGCAAGTCTCGCTCACACAGCCCCGCTGATCACAAGGCAGCAACGCGACTTGCAGAGAAGATTACGGAGGAGGGAGGAAGACATAGAAACTGCTTCAATCTCCTGCTGCAGTGGGGAAGAACATCAAGTCTTTCCACATAGGTGGGAGTCTGAAATCTCCCAGAGCTAGAGATCGGTGTGCAGTGTAGTTATTTTTCCAAGCTGTTCAAATAAGGAGCTATTTTAGGGCCAGGAGTCAGTTTGTTCAAAGCAAGTTTCCCCTGACTGTTTCATTACTTAAATCCAATATTAGAAGCCTAGTCTAAGACAAAGGTTCACATACTGCTACTGTGGGTATTGGAAGGAGCTTCTAGGAGTCCCCTAGGCAAGTTGATTCCCAATATTCAAATCTAGGGGTTCAAGTGCTGGACAGCCGCCTGAAAAGCCAGCGGAGAGTCCCCACGCAGAGGGTGAGATCTGTCTGTACTGCTGAACACCAGCAGCCTCTGCTTCATTTCCTTCACAAGGTAACAATCCCATGTCACACAGTCGTGCCATTCAAGGACAATGGGGTTTGACTCAAAGACCAAGCTTCAGCTCCTGGGTTGTTCCTGCTGAACCATACAAGCAGAGGGCACAGGGGTTCTGAAAGGCTGCTTTGTGCTCTGGGTAGGAAGTTCAGAGTGACGTGCCTTGGTGCCTTTTGCAAGGCGAAGGAGAAAGGCCATGCAGAGCCTGGAGCCAGGCAGGGAACGGCGGGAGTCAGAGTGTTTACCCTCTGCTACCTGTCACTTTAATTGGCCGTAATGGACATGCCAGACCTCGTCATGCACAGGGTCCAGATCCAAGTGCTCCTTTTCACAGGTCATTGCTTATGCTCTGAAAGTTGTAACATTAAAAGACTTTAGCAGGCTGCTAATTTGATCCTCTAAAGAAAGTTTAAAAAAAGGCTCTTTCCCTTTACTTTGAAGTTGCATCCCATTGCTCCCTGAGCTGCTTCCCACCGCTGGGCTATGATACGCTCATCAGCCTTCACCAGAGGCTCAAAGCAAGGCACAGCCCTTTGCAGAGGCAAAACCACTCTAGTCAGCAGTGTTAAGAACAAGAGCACATTCCCCTCTCTTTGCACACATCAACCGAAGCTTTCAGCATGAAACCCACCAGATTGCTTGGAATTCCACCACTGAAGGGGAACTCCTAGCTGGAAGCTGCAAGACAGGTTTCACATACCTAGAAAAAGAGGTGTGAAGTGGCACCACCCTGGTACACCCTGAGGATGCCACTCAGGAACTCCTAAGATGTTCACCCCAGTAAGAGTGGGAACTAGACCTGATGATACAAGAAAGTCTCTGATAACATTTCTAGTGTTAGATGCTTTTGACTGTGCAAGCTGCCAGACCTCTGCAGGCTGGTACCACAGCAAAGTGCTGGGACAAACCACAGCAGCTACGTGCTCCATACCCCCCCCCATCCAGGACCCAGGAAGAGGTTCTGATGAGCCATGGTCAGCTTGGTGTTGCCTTCTCAGTATGTGCACGGGTTTAAAAAAGCTGGTGTACAACAACAAGAAATTATTCATGATATTCACCTAAAAAGATCTGCAGAGCAGATAATAAATGTGACATAATTAACCCTCTTGAGAAGCCTTTGCCTTTAGATGAGACAATCTATTTCTAAAGACAGAACAGCAATAACAGGGAGGGAGGATAGAAACTGTCAAACTGTTACCAGGGTCTTACAGGGCCAGTGAATCAGCTCTGAGACTCTGCGGGCAGCAGCAATTGCTGCTACGCTGGCATGGGCAGCGGGTGACAATTATGAAGACTGCTGTGCCCCGAGTGCCACACAGCCAACCGCAGGCCAGATGTCACAACGTTCCTCATGCACAGGAAACAGAGCTGCAAGTTCATGGTTAAAGGCACTTTAAGGACAACCCAATACAGACAAGCCTTAAAACCAAGGGCCAGAGGTAAGCTCAGATTACATTATTTTGAAGCAATACTGCAAGTGAACACCTATATCCTGTCAGAGAGAGCTGGAGGCTGCTCCCTACGAAACGCCTCTGCTTAAGCCTAAAGCTTTTCTGTTCAGTTTCTCAGTGAAGTCTAAGCTACAAGATACTCTTTGCAACTGGTGTTTGCTGCTCTGGAGGCAGCCAAGCTCACATGCTGACTAGCTTATTTTCCTGGAGAAGCCTCAAGGTCACCCAGTCTGATACCCAGCAAAGAGCAAAAGCCTTGTATTGTGCTGGCCCATGGGCCTGGACATTTGAAGACCTCCTGGAGCAAACAGGGCTGTTCCCACCTGTGCCTGGGAGAGGAGGAGGGTACGCTTGGTACCTCCTCACAAACAGCAAGAACAACAGGGAGAAGCTGTCCCAGGCAGGAACAGTTCTGCCCATGTCTGAGCTAATTATTTACAGGAGCCCTGGTCAAGCTCCCTTCCCCCAAAGAATTTAGGAATGACAATATTTGTGTTTCTTTTCTCTGAACTCCTGTGAGTTTGGCCTCCAGCAAACACAGGGAAATAAAGACATTTAAAGAAATACAAAGATTTTTTGCCTCACAAATCATGTTTCTGTCTTCTCACCCAGCCGGGTTAGATTACACCAGTCTCCAGAGGGGAGGAATGGTTGGGGAATGGGAGCCATTACAGACTCCAAGAGGGAAAGAAACATCTCGAGTTTCCCCAGCACAGTCAGAAATCCAGCCATGCTCGATGATGAGTAGTTTACATTGGCAAACAGAAGGAAAGCATTAAGGAGGTGGCTTTACTCTATATGGAAACGCTTCCCAGAGCTCAGTAGTCAGGTCTGAATGCAGACAAGGCTAAAAAACTCATTTACTTCATGTCTAAGAAATACTAAGTAGCTCGGAAGAGCTCTTCACTAGGAAGAGGAACAAGCTCCAGGACTTTGGCTGTTTGTCAGCTCATGGCCAAGCAAAGCACAGGTTAAGGTGTCTGCTGCAGGAATAACCGGAATTGCAGCCTCTATCCAGCAGAGTTTGCCAACACTGAATTTTAAAAGTTTTCAGCTTTATGAAAGCTTTTTACTTGTTTTTAAAGAAAGGCTCTCACATACCTGCTATTTTCTTACAATGGAGAGAACACAATGAACAGCAGAAGGGCTGCCAAGCACACCCCAGCGCTTGACACATGACAAACACAAATTAAGAACCTAATGCTCATAAACTCTTGGCACAGTCAACAAACTGTTTCTTTCGCTTATATAGTAATATACAAACCATGGCTTATTTCAGCGTTTACAGCTATGCACAGGCAGTGAATGTTTCTAACCTCAACCCTGCACAGACAAAACAGAGAGGGACCACGCAGAAATCATTTAGAACAACATTAGTCTGCACACTGAAAATGAGATTCAAAGCAGAGCCACATCCAGAAGCCCCTACTACTAACCGGCAGCATTATCTGCAGCATAGTGCCCAAAGCACCATTTGATGCTGTCAGGAAGCACTTACAGAGCCTGTCTTATGTTTGGTGCAGTGATCAACCTAAATGACTACAGCAAGAACAAAGAGAATTACATTATTACACTGCAATTCAGAAATTAAGGGGTCAGCTACCCACAGTGAGCATTTGCCAATGTTAATGTTTGGACAGCAGTTAATTTGGCAGCAACCCACAATTAGTTCTATAAGCATTTGAAATATTTCACTAGAGTACTGCATTCAGGAGTCTAGAAGGGTCAAGATCAAGGTATGCACATGTAACAGGACAGGTTAATCAATAACTGAAGCAGAGCTATTCCATTCCTCTCCCTATTTTGCCCCAGAGAGCTGTGTTTTGAGCCTTTACACATGGTTAGATCCCCAGCTACTGCAGCTTAAGAGCCCTGGCACAGCAACCACAGCTGAGAAACATCTGCACATCAGGTGGCTTCGGGGAGACTTGCTGCTGTTTGCAGTAAGCTCTCAAGTAACAAAGTTAAAAGAAGCCCATTAAAAGAGGTTTTAAAACATCTTGAAGGCTACCACATCTAGCACAAGGAACGGCTCAAGCTCCTCTCAGTCAGAGCAGTAGAAATTCCACTATCTCCTTCCACACCCAATTGCATGAATAATGTATAATACATAATATCCCCACAGCACTGCACAGATTTGGTGGTGACAACATGTTATTCCCTGCTCCCCAAAACCCAGAAGGGTGACTGGCAAAAAAAATCACTTGAATTCACACCACACTTCTTACTGACAATCGACAAATGAACCAGACCCATTACTGGGGAGTGACCCCACATTCAGCCCAGAGTAAGACTGTTTTGAAGGGAGCAGCTATGATAGCAAACCAAAAGGCAGGGAAAGAATCACAGATAGATTACACTGGTAAAAGGCTTGAATCCAGGTACAAATACAAGTCCACATTCAGGGAGCCCGTTCCAAACTCATTTCAGAAGCATTCTACCATTTGTTCATCTTCCTTCACATTAGTTAAACCAGCTGAATAACATGAAGATAAATTGTTATCTGTGCCCCAAAGCCACTGACCTCGCAAATCTGCCAGAACAAATGAAGATTTTTTGCTACTATGGAAGCAGCAACACTACACTGCCACCCCAAAACCAGCACTAGCTCCGCAGAGTGAGAACAGCCTTTGCCTGTCCCAGGATCTCTGCCCTAAGTTACTTCTCCTTCACAGAAAAGCACAGTGCCCGTCCCGTTTCAGAGGCACCATTGGTAACTCCAGACCTGGAGCAGTTGTAACATCTGCTCTCCCACCGCTGAGCAGATTCACAGTGGAGCTTCATCTCACACTGCCAAGCACCTACAACCCAGGACCAACTCCTTACTTCATCAGAGGCAGGACCACGTTACCTACTGTGTTAGGGCCACCCCACAGGTCCTGCACATGAGGGTTTCACACGAGCTTTGGAGACCACAGCAGCCTGTTGTGACAGTCACACACTAACCACACATCGTGTTTTTCTGACTGGGTCACCAGCATCCCAGAGCCAGCAAATGCACTCAGACCACAGTCGAGTACTGAAAGCATTCAATAATAAGGAAAGACAATATAAACTCGCCACCAGCACCACAGAGAACAGTTACAGTACAAGCCACTTGCTCACATTCACCCTTACAGAGGTCTTTTTTCTCCTCTTCTCCTTTTAAATGCTTAAAGACAACTCCTCAGGCATCTCCAGGTGAGAGAACTGAATGCAGCTNCCCAGCCTCCCCTTCTCCTCAAGCCCCTCTTCTTCCAGACACCCCCTTCTCCTTAAACTCCCCTTTTTCTCAGACACATTCCCCTCCTCCTTTTCCTCAGACCCCCACTTCACCCCCCATGGCTGATCCAAGCCAACCACACAAGGTTTCTGCTTTCCCCCCTCCACCCCCGGGGCGTAAAACCCCTCCCTGGGCNTCCCAGGATCTCTGCCCTAAGTTACTTCTCCTTCACAGAAAAGCACAGTGCCCGTCCCGTTTCAGAGGCACCATTGGTAACTCCAGACCTGGAGCAGTTGTAACATCTGCTCTCCCACCGCTGAGCAGATTCACAGTGGAGCTTCATCTCACACTGCCAAGCACCTACAACCCAGGACCAACTCCTTACTTCATCAGAGGCAGGACCACGTTACCTACTGTGTTAGGGCCACCCCACAGGTCCTGCACATGAGGGTTTCACACGAGCTTTGGAGACCACAGCAGCCTGTTGTGACAGTCACACACTAACCACACATCGTGTTTTTCTGACTGGGTCACCAGCATCCCAGAGCCAGCAAATGCACTCAGACCACAGTCGAGTACTGAAAGCATTCAATAATAAGGAAAGACAATATAAACTCGCCACCAGCACCACAGAGAACAGTTACAGTACAAGCCACTTGCTCACATTCACCCTTACAGAGGTCTTTTTTCTCCTCTTCTCCTTTTAAATACTTAAAGACAACTCCTCAGGCATCTCCAGGTGAGAGAACTGAATGCAGCTATGCACAAAGATCCTCCTTTCTTCTAAGACACCCCCTTTCTTCTAAGGCTCTCCTATTTTTCTCTAAATGCCCTCACTCTTCTCAGACCCCCACTCCTCCTCCCTTCTATGCCTCAGACCCTTCTTCTTCCAGGCACCCCTTTTCTCCTCAGACCCCTATCTTCTTCCATACCCCCCCTTTTCCTCACATTCCTCCTTCTCAGAGCCCCTCTTTTTCTCAGGCCACCACTTCTCAGACCCCTCTTTTTTCCAAACGTTCCCTTTNCCCCCTACACAACCCCTAAACCAGAAGGATTCCAGTTGAGAACACGAACCCCCCCTCCCTCACGCCACAGCCCACGGCGGGGCGGGTGTGTGTGGGGGGGTCCCGCTCTGACCCGACAGGGAGACAGACCCTCTGGCGTGGAAACACGTAACCCCACGGCAAAACTTCCACCTTACCCCGCACCAAGGTCCCGCCTGGCTCCTGGATCCCGCAGCAGCAGCAGCAGCAGCAGGAGGAGGAGGAGGAGGAGGGCGGTGGCAGAAGCGCGTCCCCGCTCCACCGGCAACAGTTGTCGGCGGCGCGCACGGCTCGCCCCGCCCCGGCGTTGCTAAGCGATATGGGGGGTTCCGTGACGTCACATCGCGGGATTGGGGGGGGTTCCCCCTCGTTGAGGTTTGGGGTTGGTCGGGGGGATGTGGGTTTAGTCGTCATTGCCTGGGTTTGGGGTCAGAAATGGGTTAGAATGGGGAAAAGAGGGAAAAAACCTGCTTGGGGTTGAGGAGAAAAGGAATTCTAAGAGGAAAAACCATTCAGGATCATCGAGTCCAAGGGTTAAAGCAGCACTGCCAGGTCCACCACTAGAGAATGTCACTAAGTGCCATGTCTATGTGCTCCCTCTTTTGCCAGAGGAAAACCAGAGGGAAGGGTGGCTCAAATCCTAACTAATTCTATCTATCCATTCATCCCCCCTTACATCCACTGTCACCTGCGCTCAAATCCAGGGCAGCCAGAGCCCTGTTAAGGAACAGGGTGGTGGGATGTACAGGGTCACTGAGCAGAGCTGGGTGAGGGCAGGTAAAGCATCACAGGTGTCCTAACTCTCCTCCCCTTGCTGGTACTGAGGGCAAACAGCTCCTTCTTTACAGTAGGAAGTGTGTGAGGAACCTCTCTGAAACCCCAGCAGAGCAGCTCTTACAGACCTATGTGTAGGGGCTGCCCTGGCAGACAGAACGGATGTCGGATCCCTGCATGGGGTCTGTCTCTATGGACAGCAGGGTTCACTGGGGATGGCCTGCCTGCTGTGCCCTTAATTCCTAGAGCTGGGTGACGATAAAAACGCATGTAGAGCCTTCCTGTGATGATGGTGCCAGTCTAAACCAGCCTCAGCGTACTACAAAACAAACCAGATCCTGTTCGGAAGTGATGTCTGGTTTGTCCTTGATTTGAATCCCTTCAGTTACAAGATAAAGAAAAGCAAAACAGAAAGGCTGAGAACACTCACACTGGCATCGTTATTTTAAATTCACTTGACTTCTTAGAAGTTGTGTAACTTCCTTCTTCACAGCACTGTACAAACATTGTGTTTACAGTACTAATAAAAAATTAAAGGAATAGAATCTTTCTGTAGCTTCACAGCAGAAGACTCAGAGGCAGAGGGTGGAATTCAAACCACCATTTTCTGCAAAGCTCCCGTTCAGGAGCCAAACCCTGCCTGTACAACTGTCAGTTTTCACTGGAGTGTCGTACATGGAAGGAAACACCGTCCTGCAGGATTCAGGAGCCAGAGACAGGAGCACCTCCCGCCCAACCTTAACGTCCCTGAAACAATTGGAAAGAATCTTATGCTGATGTTGGATCCGGCCATACTCCAAAACCTGTTTTTAAGTTTCAGTTGGGAAATTTCAAAGCATTACACAGAGCTGTTTGTGTTGTACTGCAGTAAGTGCTCACGTACAAGTTACAGAGATACCGAATGAAAGCCCATTGAAGAATGTTCTATCCTCAAATTGTTTGGCTTTACCACGTACAAAGTCAGGGTGTTTTCCAGAAAGGAGGGAGGAGGAAAGGAGGGAGCAGAGGAAAAGTAAATTAAACAGACTGAAGTGGGCAGTGACAAACCGACCAGTTTGTGCATCAATCAACGCCTTTACCCACTTAACATCACATGTCCCAGGTACTGCCTGAGCCTGCCCTCATTTCATTGCAGCCAGACACTTCTCAGTGTAAAATGTTGTTGTTCAAAAAGCAAAAGATTAAATAAATTCATTAACCTAAATTCTTAACTGCAAAGCTGGAAGCAGTTCACTGAACTTGACCCTCTACCCAGCTCATCAAAAGCAAATGGGAAGAATTCCTTCTCTGCTGGACAGAGGAAAGGGTGGGGGATGCCTTGAGTTTAGCATCATGAAGTGTAACAGCAGTAGATGAAAGCTCAGTGCACCTTCACCCACCACACACCGTATCCTCATGTGTTGAGGGAGGTATCTCCAACTCAGCAGCGCAGGTGTACGTCCCCACACATGTGTGGGACCCAGCAGACCCAGGGCTCCCTGTGATGGCAGCACAGCTCTCTGTTCAGTAGCTCCCCTGGGAGCCGAGCACAAGCTGATAATGATCAGTGTAACAGGGATCAAAACCACTGCCAGACATCCTTCTATTCATTACTCTAAATTAACAGGACAGACAACTTTGCTGCTTATTAAATGGGACACTTCTAAAATCAGCTTTTCCTTTCAGAATTCACTTTGAAGCGAGACAGCTGTATGCCAAGGGTTCAGTGCGGAATAAATAACATCATAAATAAAATAATTACTTCCACATTTTTTAAAGGTTTCCCGAAAGACACAAGTAGGAGCATTGGTTCTTTTACACTGGTGAGGCAGGATCAGAGCAGGTTGTGAAATGGTTCCTGGTAGGTACCCAACGATTAGCCAACATTGTTAGACCTTCAGTAGTTGGCAATGAGCAAAATGTTAAAGAAATGTTGAACAGATAAAGCAGCAACAGTTTAACTGATGATAAAATAGAGACGTTAGGAACACAGAATCACTGAAGTATTGAGTCTGGAAAAGAGCTCTAAGACCATCAAGCCCAGCCATGATCTAACATCACCACAATCATCTAAACCAGGGCACTAAGAGCCACATACAATTTTTTCTTAACTCCAGGCATGGGGTCCCAGATGGGGACCCAGAACAGCCACCAGTACTTGAAGTGGGACCTCACCAGTACCCAGTACATGGGGAGAACTATGTCCCTAGTCCTGCTGGCTACAGTATTGCTGATACAAGCCAGGGTGCCATTGGCCTTCTGTGCCACCTGGGCACATCTGCTGATTCCTGTTCAGACAGTTGTGCACCAGCACTTCTAGGTCCCTCTCTGCCAGGCTGCTCTCCAGCCAACACAAGCACAGCTGCACCCGCTGGATGTTTTACTCGGTGGTCTGCCCAGGGCGCAGCCATTTATTACACCCTAATCACCAACAAGGCATAAACATCTCATTGATAGAACCATTCCTTGGTAAAGGTCCTAAAAAATGTTCAGGTTTCAGACAGTCACTTCTTATTAAGGAAAGGCTGTACTGAATAATAACCATAGCTACAATACACGTCCATTTCTCACTTCATTAAAGCTAAGCCTGGGAAGTGGAGATTGTTACAGGCTGGCTTTGATCTCCATCGAGACAAAAATCTTACTACTTACATAATGTATGGTAAAGTGATAATTTACTATTTAATAAGACTTGTGACTTGTTTTCTACAAAGGGAAAAGCAAAGCACATGGTCATGTCTGGGAGAGAGCAGGTGGCCATCAGTGCTGTCTCTTGGAGGAATCTATCAGGAGTGACACTGACCTTTCCCTGCTTCATCCCCAAAAGCAGCAAGGGTGAGGAGCAGAGCTGCATGTCTGCATGAGATGCCCACTATAGCAGCTCCTGCTCAGTAAGACCAGCAGCTGCAACTCAAAGAACTCAGTGCCACAGAAGGAGATGGTACCTGATCAATTTTTCCCATCCAAGACTGGAGGTCTAGTCTCTGGTCTTCATTTCAGGCAGCTGAGGAACTGGTGCAGGTCAGTAACAGCTCAGATGGCCAGACACTGAAATCTGCTGCAGGCTTCCTGCTTAGTTTGCACAGTAGGGTCAGCATACTGAGACCCTCATGAGGGACATGGCATTTTCTGACTCCAGCAGTAGCAGACTTTCTCATATGCAGAGGAAAGCTGGGCTATGGCAGACTCCAGTACTCCTCCAGCACCCTAACAGCTGGCCCCAGGAATCCAAGGGGCACTCCTTTTCCATCTTAATTCATCTTGTTTTTTCCTAATCCCATCTGTCATACACCTACTTGTACACACTGGTGTTTGCAAAGTGCACAGCCTCTCGAGTCCTGCCTGGGGTTTTAGTTTAGTATAGTGACAACTACCTTTCTGTTAATGGAGAGAAGACTTTTATCCCCACTACCACAAGAAAGCAAAAAGGTGGCTGCACTCTCCAAAGGATGCTTGGTGCTGCCAGATCCCACCTGAAAAAGGTGCTCGCAGAAGCAGGCCAGAGGGAATCCGGGCAAAATATTCATATTTGGGTGCTCAGAGGAAGATTGCTAACTACATAGCTGAGTGCCTAAATGACAATCACTGTTGACTTCCAGTAGCAGCCTGACGAACCCAGAGGCTCCTGGCTGGGAAATGCCGGGCAGGGTAGGCTGATGAAAGGGTTTATGGCAGGCCAACCTGCTGATCTTGTACAAAGCGCTGCAATTTCTTCTGGAGCAGTTCTGAACAAAGGATGGCACCTCCTCTGCTGTTCCAGAGGCAAAATCTTTCCTCTGAATCTCACTAAGGCATTGCTCACAGCCTAGTCACGCTAATGACAAGAAACTGGAGCTGAAATGTGAAGAACAGAGACTAATTAATAATGAAAATAATGAGATCACCAGAATGTATATACCAAACCGGCATCTTAATTATCTCATGAAAACTGGTAACTCCAATCATGCTCTGAGAGCCTTCTGTCATGCTCCCCTGGTCTAATATTGGTGTCTATCTTGCACAGATACATTTGGGAAAATACCTTTTGTGTGGGTTTTTCCCCTACAGTAACAGGAGGCCAAGTTACTACTGCACTTAACTGCTCTGCTTCAAAAGGAGATATTTCAGACTAGTAATTACGGCTGGTCTGATCTTCATCTCATCTACTCTCATCTTACTTTGGAGTGCCTCCTTTGAAGCAGACACAGTGAGACTGGTGTGAATTACTACAATATTATTATGAATCCCTTTTATTATGACAGAACAAACCAAGAATGATCCCTAATTAAGCAAGTTTCTAGGGAGCATATAGTTCCTGCCCCAAGATCTTCCAACTGGAATAGGCAAAGATGGACTTTAAGATAGGGAAAAGGGGACAAGTAATGCAGAATGAACTCTCTCCCAACTACAGTTTGATCTCATGACTTCTTTGAAGTAGAGGAGGCTAAGACAGGACAAACACAAGAAAAGTGTGGAGCTGCTGAGCTGAAGACTGCAGAAGGGGAAGAACCAAGCTACACTTAGGTTTTGCAGAGTCTTCAACATTTTCTCCCTGCCCTCCCCATCCCTGCATCCCTGGATGGGGTGAGGAGGTCAGCTCCACACTACAGTTGCATGGGAACATTGCTCTGGGTGGAGCAGGCTCAGTTTAACCTTTACTCCTATGCTCAAACCCCAAGACCCTATGTGCCCACAGGCTTATTTTAGCAAGTAGGGAAACAGGAGTCTGTACCATGGGTAGACCATGGAGGGCTGCTCTCCCTGTGAGCCCTGCTAACATTAACAAGCACATGCTGTCCTCAGGAATATGGCAGGCAGCCTGGCAGATCAAACAGCTCAGGTCAAGCAAAGGGCTCACCACAGAAGGGCTCTGCACATGCGAGAGCACTGAGGGCAGGACAGGGCTGGCTGAGGGCCCATTAGTATCAGTTCTGTGGGCCCACAATTGAGCTGGACCTAACTTTATGACATGCAATTACAGCATAAAGCCATTTCAGGGGACTCACCCATTGCTGTCTCTAGAGATGAGCTACGTGCAACCTCTTTGCCATCAGTAGGTTACATGTTAGTTGATTAATGAGGCCACATTTGGAGAGATTTTTCTTTGTCCCATTCCAAAAGCCTGAAGGACAATAAGCCAAGCACTGGGCATGCAAAGGCTAGATAGGGGAACAGGATAGGCACTCCCTTCTGAAAGCAGTTTGTTTTCTGCTCATCACTGCGACTGTATCATATCAGGCTCTGAAGGGGTCTTGTAACAGTAGCATTGAAACGGTGATTAAAGCATCTTTGACAAAAGCATTACACAAACATGCCAGGCACAAAAGCTGTTCTGTTTAGCCTTTGTCAAAATGACAAAGAGTTAAACAAAACAAGAGGTTACCTGAACAAATTTCAAGTGAAAAATAGTACTCTCTCCTTTAGAAATGGTCTGGGAGGACTGTGCAGACTTGGGGCATACATGGACACATTCACCTCACAGCTAACGGCACAGAAGACAGCAAGGAATGTGTAAGCACCCCTCAACCATGTCAGAGCTTAAACTAAGGTGCAGCCAGGCAGCTCCACGATGCACCAAAAAGACAGAAATGCATATACTCAACTGTCTCTGCTATGGCGAATTAACTCTGCTTTTCTGTGGCTGCAGTGACAGGAGGCTTTGCTGACTG
This sequence comes from Upupa epops, assembly GCA_013397515.1. Lineage (NCBI taxonomy): Eukaryota > Metazoa > Chordata > Aves > Bucerotiformes > Upupidae > Upupa > Upupa epops. Next base: position 1,262,514 of record VZRI01014403.1, read on the forward strand.
GTTTACCTGAGCAACTAACTGTCCAGGAGATACGGACTGAGCAGGGGGTTCTGGCAGCTCTGACAGCTGCGCAGCTCTGCTGGATTCTGCTCTGCCTGGTCTGTACAAGACAGGCTCCTTTTAGTATCTTCAGCTCTGTGTGTACTATCCTGACATAGTTTGACACATTTAGCCCCCACTCTGTAAAACAAAACTTATTAGCAGAGGAAAGGAAAAAAGACAAGGAATCAGCTGGTCAGGACAAGAATAATTTATGCTCATAGGTGGCTAATATTTGGCACATGGCTAACAGCAAGGCTGCAGAACAAAAGCATCCTAGAGCAATCAAGTATCTGCAATGAGCTCACAGGTACAACTGCACTTTGGTCCTATTGCTTGTTTGCATTACCATTTCTCTTTAATCATACGATCATATGCTGCTTCCCACTGGTCTGATTTTGCCCAGGGAAGAAATTTTTACATATTCAGTTTATCAGCAACTATTCAATATCTGCTTTAGTCTTGATCAAAATGTGGCTTCATGTCTTATTTACGGCTACTACTAACAGCCTGCTCTGTAGACAGAACTATTTATTTCCCCATGAACAGTTCTGTGGTGTTCATCACTCTGACATGTGAGTGCTCTGCAAAGATTAATTTATCTTCATAAAGCCTCTTCAAAATGAGAGGAGATGGAATTCCCATTTTACAGATGGGGAGCTGTTGCACAGACAGATTGAGGTCAAACATTTCCACTCATGATAGCACCTAATATGAAATGTCTCAGATCTATCTTTTTAGATATCTTCAAATAGAACACCAAAACAAAAATCTATTGCTTAGTGTAAGCTCTGACTGGCTCCTTATGAAGTCAGGTACCACAAGAACAGGAGAGGAGTAGGAAATGTAAATGCTGGCCACCAGAAACAAGGAAGAAAGCCTTCCAGCTGACAGACCCAGGAATGCTGAGAACGAATGCAGACAGCCCACGTGAACATAAAACCCTTTATGAGTCCTCAATGAAGCAGCAAAACAAACCTTGAGAAATTACACACAGAGGAACTTCTCTCTGTGGTTTACAACACAGAGAGCACAGCTTAAGGTAGGAGGAACTGCAGGTTCTCTCCAGTTCTTGGGGTCTGGTCCATTAAGCAGGGACAAAACCGGGAAGCTTTGTAGGGTAGAAGACCACCCTGGGAAGGAAGGCTTTTGTTTTATTAGTGTCTTAAAAGCATCTGTGGATCAAATGTGCCAGTATCACTTTACAGCATGAAAATGCCGCCCAGGGGACTCTCAAGACTCATCCCTTCAAACGCTGATACCTCTTTGTCAGTTTTAATAAAAGGCAGCTACAAAAACAAAGTGGGCCATGTGGTCTCAATGAAGCAGAGACCGAGGCAATCAATAATAGAAACAATCTGCACTTACTTGCTGGGAGAATTTGCTTTTAGCATCAACATCTATATAACAAGGCATCACTCAAGACCTCCCTTCGCTTCTTCTTGGGACAATGAGCCCACTGTGCCCAAAGCACATCTGTACTTACAGAGATTTGCAAATCCAGGATAGTGTTTAGCCTGATAACATGACCGTGCACCAATACAAGGGTGGATCAGAGCTTGCAGGACGTCTGATCCTCCCTCTTCTGTCCTAAAATAAGCACTTTTCTAGATCCAAATAAAACCGCTCTGATAAAAGTGTTGATTTTTTCATGTAATGTTGATATTATTTTCTGCTGCATTTCATGATCCTTCATGAAATCTTTCATTCACTGAAGGCCACGGCACTATCCTGGCTCTGCTTAACACAAGCTCCTGTCTCCAGCCCTAGTTTTCAGCAGATGAATGAGGGGTGTATTCGGTTAGGCAAAACAACAAAACTTGGTGAAAGGAGGGACACAGAAACTGAAGAAAAGCTTTCTCATTTGGTACCCCTGGGAGACACAAAACTGCAACTGCAAACGACTTTCAGTTGAGACTTCTGATAGATCTCAGGTCCTCAGACTATATGATTTAGATTATTTAAACTACATTGCAAAGTTTTATTTGTATGAGGCCATTAACATTTTCTGCCTTATCAAGCCAGCACATTCTCCATGTAGCACATCTCTAGTAGAAGTGGGGCTCCTTCAGCACAACTGCTCATCTAGCCAAATGCCACCAAAGCCATGAATTGGCGAACACAGCCATCAGGAATTGGGTGGCCTTGTCTCAGTCCCCTGGCATCTCCATCAGGAGTGGCTTGGCAGAGGGACAAGAAGGTTATAAAAAGCAGGAGCTGAACTGTTTGCTGTGTTTCACAAGGCTCAGTGGGTGAATGGCTCAGGGACTCTGCTGTCTTACAATGTCTGACCACAGCTCCCAACTTCCACTGTCACCTGTGGCTGTAAGGTGACAGCAGTGTGACAGACCCAAACATCCCAACCCCTCAGGATCCCTAGGTCACCACAGATACAACAGAGACAAGAACTAGTCCATTTCTCAAGGCAGTGGGAAGACACTGGGTCAACTCAGCCACATTACTTATCTCACCCTTTTTGGCAGACTCCTGTCTCTGCTTCACCAAAGGAGGAACCAGATGTTTTCAGTTCCTTCTGTCTGAGAGACACAGCAATGTTTGTGAGCAGAGGAGTTGGCTTGTCAGTCTAGGCATGTTACAGAAACTCATGTTAAAAAAACACCTTGGTGCAAGCTGCTACTGCTGCAGATTGGTATATGCCTCATTCAGGATTCATTTGGGTTTTGGATCTTGGGTCACAGAGAAAGTCAGGAATGGACCCAACCATTAGTTTTACCCAGAAACAATTTTCCACCTTGAATGTAGCTAAAAAACAGCCACATAAATATTAACGGATGGATAGAATCCCCCCTTACTTGCTCTAACTAATGCCTACAAAGCATTTCAGAGGCACGGCTGGATATTACAGAGGCAAGTCCAATCTCAGTAAGAAACACAGACTTTGATTTAAAAGTCACACGTGAACCGTCTTATCAGCTGAGACACGAGTTGCATTCTAGCCTTAATGATTCAATATAGACACCAAAATGACACAAGTTCCAGCCTGGCCCATCCCTAGCACATCCCTGTACCTCTGATTTGTGCTTTCTATTGACCCACTGGGCCAGGTGCTTCTACCAGCTCTGCACTGCAGCAGGAATACCAGCCAGTTGATTTTCTGTGGCACCAGACAATGACAACTCAATACTTCCTATGACATTTCATTTTGGTGCATTTTAATCTCGCCCCTAAGAGACAAGAGCTGATAGCCATGGCAGGTTTGTAGGGTTGTTTTTGAAGTTCACACATAAGGAGAGGATGAGTGGAAAGAGAGAGAGAGAGAGAAGAAATTTTTACATAAAAGTAGGGCTTTGGAAAATGACTTTACCCAGATTCACAAAACCAAAACCAGAGAATAAAATAGTTATGATAGATAGAAAGAACTTCTTTTGCCAAATTGTGCAACTACCCACACCCAGTCATCAGATCCCTGCCTCAGTATTTGATTCTGGTATCAGCCATCATCCTAGAGCCAAACTGAAGGCTCCTCTGGGACACAGCACTGTACTGTGATAAATGAGCTGCCTGAAAACCAGGAGCTAAGTCAACAGAGTTCAGTGAACGTCAAGAGAGGGAGCAGCAAAGGGGATTTACTTAGACGTGAAGCAACTATGAACAACCAGTTCACAGGGACTAGTGAGCTTTCTTTGCTTCCCAGGTATTTTCATCCCAAAGATAAATAAAAGGGCTTAGAAAACTCTGTCTTCATACTACAGCAAACAGCCCTACAAGGTCTGTGGCAATCTAAGCACCTAAAGCAGAGAAAAGAAAACAACAGGGATTTTTCTTGTACAGTCATTTCATATTCTACCCTTTGCTCTGGCCCAGCCAACTAGAGACAGAGCCTCTCAGGACACAAAAAGCCCAAGATCCCAGACCACAAGACATAAAAACATTTCTGTGCACCGATTGCCTCCTCACAATAACCTCATTACCACTGCTGTCAATCACCAGGCCAGTGCAGGCACCAGCATGGGAACGGCTGATAAGAGATGCTCACCCTCAAACGCATTTGCTGCCTGGAACAACACGAGCGATGGCAGCTCTAATACAGCAACGGAGTCCTCAAAGCCAGAGTGACAGTCTGTGTCCTGTCTCTTCACTGCAAAGGATGGCTTACATGAAGAGATTCCCTTTGGCTCTGTGTTACACTACTGGCGCTGCTGCAGCCAGCCCCTTCAATTCCACACTGAACTAACACTTGTACAGAGATAATTGTTTAAAAACCAGATGCACACAGTGTCATTAAGATTTATGTCCCACAATGGTGATATCTTGTGATCAGCCTGAAAAATCTACGGGCCTTTGTCCTTATAGATTTCCCAGCGTATAAATCCTGTATGCACTCACTGACATCCTTCACAAGCTGCTCTCCAAACCTGAGCATTATCAATCACTCACCTGGTGTGAGAACTCTCCGTGTTTCATGCAAGTCCTTGATGTACTGATAAAGGGTGGCTCTAAACGTGCTGATCTAAGTTTGCATGCATTGCTTGTGACCAGCTCTGACCTCAGTACTCCTCAGCCGCTCAAGACAGCAGCAGAACAGTGAGGATTTGGAGGTGATTTATTGACTGAACAAGTGTTTTTAACAAACTTCAGAAAAATTGTCATCATTTTAAAATCATTTTAAAATAAACTAAAAAAATCTTTCCCAAGGCAGAGATGTAAAAAAACCCCTAACGAATGCCCTGAACATTCAGTGCCTGAGTCAGAAACTGTAACAGATGGACTCGGAGGGCTTTTTTAATATTGGCTATTAATAAGTGCAAACGTTCACAATGACAAATGCAGGGTATTTTTAGTCTGTTCCAGGATATTAGCCTGGTCTGCATCAGCACTTTTTGTCAAACTTCCCGCTTTGACACAACCCTACAACACTGAAGCTGTGAGGCTTCTCTTTGGCTGAACGCATAGGCACACAACCACAGGCTCCTTCCAGCCTCTCGCTCCTGTCTCCCGTATGGTCTGTAGACATTTGCGCTGGTCTGGCTGACCTGCAGGTCCGTCTCCCTGCTCCCCCTGCCTTGTTCCACTTCTAGCACCCAAGAATATTCTTGTAACTGAGACTGTTCAGTGACTGCTGTGTAGATAACCTGGAATTACTCTAGAGTCAATCAGTTGTGAACCAGGCTTTGCTCTTGAAACGAACGTGAAAAAGTGAAGTAGGAAGACCTGGCTCTGTACTATAAACACCACAAATGCAAACACCTTTATTAAAATCAAGTATTTATTTTTTTAGAGAGTAAAAATCAGGCAGCAGTTTGGAGGGAAGATGTGCCTGAACACAGTCCAGCTTCAGCAGCACAGAACACCACATGCACAGGGTCCCAGTCACCTTCTGTCTTTGCTTCCAGCTCAATACCCAGCATACAACTACACCATCCCCTCCAAAAGCCCAACACAGCGAAACAAGCTCGCCACGCTGCAAACCTTGGCAGTAAGCAAATATTTTGAATGTGATCCTTGTGCTCACTTCCCTAGGTTACACATGCAATCTGCACGGTTCCCAAAGAACACTCTGCTAAACATGAACTGTGATAACAGCCTGACAAATGCCCGCTGACGTAAAATGGACCTATTGTTTGTCTTTAACTGGGAGCAGGCAGGATTTCGGGTCTGTAGTTTCTGGTTTCTTCTGGGATCATAATAGTTTCTGTATCTCACAAGTTCACTCCAGGAGGAGCTCATTTTCACATGAAGAGCCTCAGAAAGGACATGGGGAAACCTGCTGCAAAGACCTGCCCTGAGTGCCCCAGGAGCAGCAGGATCTGCCCCTTTGAAGGTGCCAGCAGGAGCTGCAGGGCAAATGCAGGAGAATAAGGGAGGATGTTCCAGGGCAACACAGCTTGGATACTATCAGTGGAATTTCATAATGCTGACATGAAAACAAAGAGTGGCTACTGACATTTCACTGCAGACAAATCTGACACAGACAGGCTGTGGCTTTTAAAGGTGTCCAGACACTGACTTCCCACCCTTTAATTGTTTCTGTTCCATATTTGTGTGATAAAATCTCACAAAAATACTTAAAGGCTTTGCTAAACAGCAGGGAGACAGCCTAGGTGGTGTCCAGCCCCAAACTCCTTCCACGTGACTTTAAGTTCAGTCAAGAAACCCATGACAAAGTCAGGACTTGGATGCTTATTCCCTCACTCTGGCAATGCCACCCCAGAGCTCTGATGAGGGACCTTGCTAGGACGGATGCTGCTCAGGACTAAAATTAACCTTATACAGGAAATATTTTCCGCACATTTACCTTCACTTCTTCCCTCCTCCCTGGGCAATGGGCAGCTCTGGGGAGAATGTTTCAGAGGATTAATTTTGTGCTGTGGCAGAGGGGATGAGTTTCCTTCTACGTCTGTGGTTTTGTTCACTGGTGCTCAGATAAATGACTAAGCCGTGGGCAGCGCTCTGGAGCGCCAGCAGCGCTCTGGCTCTCCAGCGTACAGCACAGCAGCTATTTGTGAGGGCGGCTGACAGGACCGATTGTCTTTCCTTCCCCAGCAATTTTAGCATTTTATCATTAAATCAGAGTTAACATCAAACACAAAATTCTCCCAAGGCCTGAGGAAACACAGCAGAGGTCCTCAGATGAAACCAAGTTTTTAGCTGCAGCTCCTGGAAAAAGTTATGAGGTTTTGACAATCAAACACGCTAAAGCAAGCTGGCCACCAGATACAGGCAGCCCACAATGAACCAGTGAGCACCAGCACTTCTGCCCAAGCCTAACTTAAAAGCTTCTGACATCAGTAGCAAACCTTCCTTCACTACAGGCACATTTTGCATTAGCCCTCAACCTCACCGCATTATCTTTACTCATATTGAGTCCCATCTATGCTTCATGAACACCTCCCCTGGTTTGAAATGGTTTCCTTCTTAGGTGCTGTTGCTGCTCTGCCTGGGGACAGTGCTAACTCTGGGAGTGATGGCCTCCCCTCCAGGCAGACCCAGTATCTCCCCAATGCTAGAAGACTGGCTTGGGAACTTCTGGTGCCCTCGTGCAAGTCTCGGTGGAAAGGAGCCCTTCACTCCAGAGATAACCCTGCCCCCACTTCCACTCTGACTCTCAGGACACTCACACCACCCTTACATGTCTGTCTTCTACACCTTTTCACCTCTCCCATGTTTTAATTGCTTCTGGTTTACATTTGGGTGACCACAGCTCAAGAGAACTAAGTTCAAAGCCTTCCTCAAATCGTAGAGTAACAGCAGGTGGTCCCCTTTGCAGCCAACACACAACCTACAATTAGACAAAAAGAAAATGAAGAACATAATTGCAGAGGTCATAGAGGATCCCTGCTGTCAATTATCCCTGACGTGGGGTGTCTGCTTTCTCTGTCCTTGCTGGTGGTTCAGCCCCAGGCAGGCAGAGGTGGCGGCAGCTCAAGGACATATCAGCAGCATCAGTGACTCTGATCTGATATCCAGCGTGACTGAAGACTGCTTTCAGCTGTGCCCATGCAGACATTTAATGCTACTCTAAAGCCCTAAGGTATGCATGGTATTCACATCGGTGTGGGCTCAGCCCCTCCAGGAGACCATGCTCATCCTGGCATAGGCACCCAGGAGCTAGAGGCTGTAGGTGAGGACAGACACAGCTTCTGTGGGTGCTGCAGCTCAAGGCTCCTCTTGGCACCTGTTTCTCCAGCCCATGCTGATATGAACACCAGCTCACCACCCAGACACACATGGCTGGGCTGGTCAGGATGCCTGTGGAGCTGGGGCTAAAGGGATCCCAACTCAGAGCAATCATCCTTTTTAATACCCTGAGCACGCTGTGAGCTGTGGGATCCGTTTTCCTCTCAGTCACTCCTGGAAAGCACAATTTAAGTGGAACAGCAACAACTGAGTTTCTCCATCTGAAACCCAAAGGAACACACAAGACCCGAGGGACTCTCCTTTGAGGCTGCAGACATTGCTGACACCTGGGAACTCCTCTCATGGCCGTGCAGGCTCCTCTTAAGACAGTTATTGGATTACAACTGCGGGCTCAATGCTTTATGCTTTAGGCTCTGTCAGACCTGTTTAATCAGCTGGTAATGTGACACTTCCTTCTATAAAGACCTGAGCTCTGCTCCGCTGGCAGCATGCCCTTCCTCTGGGAGGTCAGCCCAGATCCCTGATTTCTGATGTGCTGCTGGCAGCAGGGAGATGAAGCAAAAACAAGACAAAAAAACCTGAGGCTGAGCAGCTCAAATCTCTTGACTTCTTTCAAGCTCCCACTGTCTTTAAGTACAATCCCACCTGGATGCAGCTGCACTCTGCTTTGGGAAGATACTGGGAGTATCTTCCATCCCACTTCTATGCAGCAGACCCTCGATGAAATTGTGCAGCATGTGAGCAGGCAATGCCAGCCTTGTTATTTCCAGCACACAAACTCTGCTGCCACTGACTGCTATGAAAAAGTAGCTTTAGCTGGGCGTGAATGAAAGGCAAATGGTTAAAACATTGCATGAAATGGATTTGATAAGGTTCAGTGATTGAAACAGGAAAGATTTCCCTTAATAATTTGTTGCAGGCCAGATTCAGCCACTGTGACCAGCTCTGCCGTCAGCCTAATTGAAGTCTGTGTGGCGAGCAGGGGCAAACCCCTTTGCTTTCAATTAAGTCTGAAGAAAAGTTGAAATCTTTTTAATCATTCTGAATTATCATCCCTTCTTTCATCTGATTTTCAAAAGGTCTGGGTATTTACACAGAAGGATATTCAGAAGTACCCACATCCACAACCACATTCACAATTAGGGACTGTGTATTAAACTGCATGTTTCAAAGCTGGGATTAGAAATCGTCTTTCACTCGGGGGGAAGGAGGTAGGAATCTCCTACAAACACCCACTGCTAGGTCTGCATCCAGCCCCTCCTGACACAGACTTCTGGCTGCAGACTGAATTGAACGTATCTGGCATTTCCTAGATTTTAGTCACAAAACCCCCAGTTCTCCCAGTCTTGCTTGGCTGACCCAGCTGACCTTTGGAATCACTCCTTATGGCTTAACTGAACTTGGCTGCAGGGAGAAGTAACACCTCCTGGTAGCTAAAGACACCTTGTGTATGGAGATAGTAAAATTTGGGGCCAATTGGTCTTCGAGTGTGGGCTGTTTCATACGATCCATATAACTCACAACACTGCTGATCCCTCACGCTTGGTTGGTGTCGCCCTGAAAGCAGCGACCTGTGTGTTGTTACCCCTATGTGGTTCCCAGCTGCTTGGGCAAGCACGAGGCAGTTGCTTGGGCTCCAGGAAGGAGTTGAGGCTGAAGCAGGCTCTGTGTGAGAATCTTCTCCTCATGAAAATCTCCTTATTAATAAAACAGCAGGGAATATAGAAAAGCAGATTTCTCTCCGAGTGAAATGTTTCTGTGGGAGCTCCCTGTCGAGTCAGTCAGCTCGTTACCGAGCTAACATGCCTTTTACTGCCGCAGCCTCGTGAATAAGAAATGCTTCAGCACTGGGAGCAGTGAAGGGAGGCACAGAGCAGGAAAGCTGGGCGAGCAGAACAAGTGACCTTGAGTAACAAGACCCACAACTGCTAGAAAACCTCCTGAAAGGTTCTGAGTTTGGAACAATCCGTGACCTAATTTTGTGACACTGTTCCTGGAGAACAGAAAGAAAGGAGGGGGCAGATGAAGGCAGGAGAGACAGGCCTAAATACTCACCAGACCAGTCCAAGCCAGAGCTGGCCAAGGTTGATGCTTTACTTAAGCCAAACAAGCAGACTCTGGGAAGGATGAGGGTGGTGCAGATGAAAGGGGATTTGCTCTGTGCTTGTGCATGGTCTCCTGATGGAGCACATTTTACACACTGAGATGAACAAGGGAAATGGCAGGAAGCATCACATTTTATGGGGATCTGGAATGAGTAAGTGATATCTACACTGGCTTCTGCTACAAAAACACCACATTTTCCAGTAAGGGGGGGAAATAGGTTAGGAAAACCTAAGTGGCCTTGTAGGAAACAAGTGTTACAGTGAATTGGGTTAATACCTGGTAATGATATCATCTATTCTGCATCCTTCCCTGCATGACTCCCCATCAGTCACAGCAGAAGGTCCAGAGGTAACTGGCCTCTCTGAGGCAGGAGAAGCAAGGTTCATATGCACAGGTTACTTGCAGGATACACAGCAGTTATCTATGGGAACAGCCCAGCAACTCCAAACCAAGCAATACTCTACAAGAAGTTGCAAGGGAGCAATCAGGAATAGACACACAGATACTACCATGGAGGCACAGACACTGAGTCTCTCCAAAACAGGAGGGTCTGGAAACCCCAAACCAGCTAATCTATAACACACTACCACAAGGAATTTCCCATACATTACCTGAACCACCCTGTGCTCCCCACAGCTGTAGTATTCTTCAGCAGTGACAGGCCAGACTCAATTAGGCCACCCCAGTGCTGGCTTCAGTGAGCTCTGCGAATTTAAATGGAAAGACTCTGGTCTGATATCTTCCCAGTGACACTGAAAGTGGAGAAGAGCCAGGCCAGCCAAATCCTTGTCACTTTTCAGCCAGAGAGGTTACAGGCTGAACAGCAGCTGGCTTCCCTCAGACACCCTGCTGTGAGCAGCTCTGGGCAGCAGCAGAGCTGAGGAGGTACAGCAGTTTCATCTGGCCACCATTCAAATCTGACAGCCCTTACTTGAACTACATGCTCATTCAAACAAGGAACCAAAGCTAGGAGGATCTGTCCTGACCATCAGATGTGTGAAGCCTTTGAACTAAGTTTCTTTAACCTCACAGTCCTCCCCACAAAAAGCATTTGTGCCACTGCTCGATCAAAGTGCATCGATAAATCCTGTTCTGACTTCTCTTCCTCCCACTGCAGCGTTCACTGCTCCCAAAGGCGTAGATCTGAATTCTTCACTCACTGTACTCTGTGACTAAGCTCCTTCATCCACAACAAAAGGAGCTGCAGAGAAGTGCTGCTGGATCAGGATGGGTGGCACAGAGCAGTCCCTGCCCTGTGCTGAATGACAAGCAGCTACACTCAATCTCTAGACAGCTGCAGAAATCTCCAGGGTCTCCTCTGCATTGCTCTGAGCTGCCTATCAGAAGAGAGCTTTAGGCAACTATCTGAAAGAACAGCAGACAAGGGAGCCATGCCATTGCTCTGCTCTTCCTTAGAGGACCATAGCTAGTCCCTGCAGCTCAGCCCAGCCCTTGCAGTGTCTGCCAGTTCCTGGGTTCAACATTAACACATCCTTCATAAGCTTCTTCACACTGTCTGTGCACATCTCTGCCCTGACATTTTGGAACCAGGAGTTCAAACTTACCTGCTGTTTGCATCAAAAGGCAGGGGAAGAGGTTGCCATGAGCACCGAACCAGTCATACCCACCCACCCCACACCCAACCCACGCAGGCACAATACACGCTAGGGAGAGAAGGTTGTGCGTGGGCTGCTGGAACAGTGCATGGGGAGAACAGTTCTTCCCCCAGGGTCGCACTGAAAGGCTGTGACAGAGCCTAGAGAGGAATTCAGACACCCCTATCCTAAACCAGTTCTACAACCACAACAGTGCCCTCTCCTCTGGTCTGCAATGCCTCTCTGGTGCCTTTTTTTTGCACAATCCCTTTTTACCGCACAAAAAGCAAATACAAACACTTCTGAACGTGGAAAAGCTCAGTGCACATTCTCGTTCTGTATAACAAAACAAATATCTCAGAAAATACAGTGCAGCCCGGCTAAGCTCTCATCTTCCAACCACATTGCTCTAGTTCTGCCGTGTGTAAGGAGTGGAATCAGTTTGCTGCCCTCTGTGCCACCAGGCTTCTCTGTTGCATCAGTAGTGCAGAAGACCTGCAGAGCCCACAGAAGGCATGGGGAGCTCTGGGACGGCTGTCCCAGCTCCCCTCTCCCTCAGCCAGCTTTGCTGTAGGTAGCACTGAATACACAATGCAAGTAGCTCAGTCCTGAAAAGAAAGAGCTGACAAAGGGGGAAGGGTCAGGCTCTGCTTTCCCTGTCTGTGAGGGTTTCTAAGACTCATCTCCTTCAATCTCAGAGCATCCAGTTAATGGCTAGTTAAAGCAGTTCCACACTAATTGAAAGCAGACTTCAGTGTATTTTACACTCACTGTGGCTGTTAGCCTGACTTCCACCCCTGATCTACAGCACACGTAACAAAGGATGACTTCTGGGGGAAGAAAATTTATCATTCCTTCATTTGAAGTTGTACTTACTGAGAATGACTCTGGAAGTCTCTACAGGGAATTGCAGGGTCTCTAAGCCTGGCTCGGAAGCAGCTAAGTTTTCCTTCTTGCCTTTGCACGAGTGGGATGTGAAGTCAGACCTGGGACACGCTGTGTCTGTGCTGATTAGGGCTCTCCACTGTGTATGGTTGCCAAGACACCCGGGGCAGACTCTAAAGCCTGCAGATCTCGCCCTGGCTAAGGCATTCCTAATCAAATGCTCCTTCCAACAGGAGCTTCCAGCCTGGCCAAGGAAGCTGCACAGAGGAGCTGCAAACAGCACGGTTTACTTGGATTCAGGTAAAGCCAAATTCCACGCAGTGCTCTCACCAGGCTGAAATACTGCTTCTTAACCAAATACTTTCTGTCTGCAACCATAACAAGCTCTCTGTGTTAGTCTGAGTTTTGAAACAAATACATTCTCTGTCTCATCCTCCTGCTCAGGGTTGATCACAGACTCGATAGCAGGGCTGAAGTCTGCACTGAGGTTTGATGTTGAAGCCTGCGGTGGAGTCAGTTACTTCTAAACAACTATAACAGTCTGCTAGGCCAGAATTTTATGATCTGCAATTTCAAGATTCTTAACATTTGGAAACAGGGAATTCACAAAATCAGCTGCTGCAGTAACCCGAAGGCTACACCTTTGCATTACTGCAACAGATCTTAGAAGTCAGGTCTCATGATGCCAGATTCCAGTACAAATTCACGGGATCTGTCCCAAAGATCTCACAGTCCAAAATACAAGACATCTTAAGCTGCAGAGAGCAAGAAATATCCAGGCGAAAGGAAGACAGACATCTGAAATGCAGCAAAAGCCCAACTGCCTGTCTGAAAAAATACCATCTCTCTTCTACCCCTCAAACCAGTACCAGGGTATCATTTTGGGTTGAATTTGTTGTCCCCTTCATGATGGGTTCATTGTATTAGTAACTGGTGCCAGCACTAGTAGTGGCGGTAAGATGGAAAAGGTTCACAGAGCTCATGGAAGCCTGCACAAAACCCGAAGAGACTGAACAGCCATTTAACAATCCAGTTTCCTGCTGCTCCTCTGTTACAGCAGGTCCTGAACGCACTCTCTCCAGCTGCCTCGTTCAACATTAATTTTTATTCCTCTCTGGCATTCTGGAAGTCAGATCAAAGCATTAAAAATTTATCATTATGAGTGATATGACAGAGTTTTAATTTTTTTAATCTATGGATCACAAACAGTTCTGAAAATGACTTCTCATCTTGAGTTTGGCAGCATTTTCCCACATATTTCAGTCTTTAATGGGACAGAAAAAAACATTTCCTGCCTTTTCCTGCTAGTTAATCATAAACCAGATGAAGTTCTTACCTTCAGATTTCTGTAACAATGGAAATTAATCAACCCTTCATTTTGCTATGAGGTTACTTTAAGCAGGAAGGGTCAAACATTTAAAAGATTAGAGTTTTCAGCGAGGATACACCTTAATCCTCTTCTTTCCTCCTACAGTTCCCCCACTGTGTGTGTGTAAGTAACTTAAAATGAACTCCCTATACAAGCCTATGTGTAGTGTGGCCAAAGTAAACCAGTTAAACATACCTTCCCAGTAAGGCCTCAGCCTCTAATTCCTGGTAAGTGTTGAAAAGGAGGGTGGGAAGCAAGTGGAAGCAGTAAGGTCGAGGAGGCACTGAGGGAAGATAACTCTGCTTTTGCATACGAGTTTTCACACTTCATCCTCCCACAGATACATTTGGGATGAAAAAGAATGAATTGCTCTTCTGCCTGCTCCTGGCACTGCGTTTGCATTGAGCCCTGGGGTGTGGAGCCTCCAACCAGTTTCATCTTCCAGCCCAAAAGAGATTAAGCATGAATAGTTCTACAAAATAGATGATCATCTGTTAATAACACCAGTTAGACACCCTGGGGAGTGGGGATACCTCAGACAGCTCGTGCTGCTTACACACAGATGCTGAAGGCACATCACTCTCAAGCAGCTAAAGTTCAGCTTCTATGTCAAATCACTGCATAGCTGAGCCTGAGGTAGTAAACGATCCATACAATTCAGGAACACAGCCTGAAGTCTGTAGAGATTCTTCATTTAGTGGCTCTCCATGTAGAGCTTCGCTGGAGGTATCCCAACATTAAGAAATCCTAACCCTTACTCAAAAGCCCCATTGCAGGGTGAGCCTGAGGATGGGTCTTCTCAGCTTCACTGGCATCACAGTGTCCCCACAGCCCAGATCAGGAGCAGCTATGGATCTTGTGCAGTTCAGGGTCCTTCTCCCAAGAGCCAGGAGCTACAGGGCAGAGCATGGAACTACTTCTCTCACAGAGCTGGGACATGCCTGGGGTGTAAACTGAGCAGGGAGAGCTCCATGCTTCACAGCAGAGACTGGCAAAGATTACAATGAGATAAGCCAATCACAATTCAAAATGCACCTCTGCCATTCCCCACATCCGTAACCTTTCAGAAGGTCTAAATGTGAGAAGGTAAACTCACTCCTTATCTGTTCACACTTCAGGCTTTTCAAAAAGCAGGCAGCTTTTCCTGAGGTCTGGAATCAATTCCGTAGGCAGCAATCTTTTAGCCTTACATGGGAAAACTTGCCTAATAAACCACTACAATTTTATCAGAGCGTTTCCTTCTGTTTCCTCTCTGGTGGGTAATGGAAGTTACACCCACTACTTGGGTTTGACATGTGTAACCCAGAAAAGCTTCTGCGCACCGTAAAAACGCCAAGCGATACGTTACTTTGTTAGAAGATGTCTCGGGGCTCTCGTGGCATTCTTCTAAAGACGCCAGGGAAAACTAAGGGCATTGTTAACAGCTAGCAGAAAGGCACCAGCATTAGCCATTCTTCTTCTGAATGGGACCCAACCATTTCTGATGAAACACAGTTCCTGTTATATTCCTAGATCGAGTTATTGAATGGCTGCCCTGCCTTTCACCTGCCTGAGGCTGAAACCAGGATTTCTGAACATCTCATATTCCTAAAAATGATTAAAGCAAATTCTGAACGTTTTCACTCAAAGAATTTTTAACTAAACTGGGCTCCATCAGTTTCTTAAAATGTTCAGGCAATTAAACACATTCGTTAAAAATCGAGTCAACATGAAACTGAAATTCTCTACTCTGAAAGGTGTCAAAACCAGATGCTCTGAAATTTAGACAGAATTTCCTTTCTCCTGAGTCAAAATATTGTCAAAATTGGTAGTCTATGGGCAATTCAACTTCAACAGAGAACAGCATTACCATTGGACTTGGTGCTGTGTCCAGTGTCTCAGCTAGAAAGATACCCAGAGAAAAACAACATCAAGCTGGACAGCAGAGGTGAGGGAGTGGTGACAGCAGTGTATGGAAGCCCAGGATTCCTCCTGCATCTCTGTGATGGGCTGGTACCTGCTGCTGACAGGTCCTCCTGGTGCTCTGGATGTGATACTCTGGGAAGCCAGCAGTGCCCCACACGCTAGGGGATGCATCTGTGATCAGCTACTCCCGCCTAGCAAGGGCCGCTGGCCCTAATGCTGCTTTTGTAGCCCAGCATTGTATAGCAGAAAGGCTTCAATCTGCCTCCTCAATGCCTGTCAGAACACACTATAGCTGCACTATAGCTGAAGTTTCTCCTGGTGCTTACAGCAAAACTGCAGCTATTTATTAGCCATCGTATTTTCCAGATCACACTTCTTCCTAGCAGGAGACACAAAGACATGTATAAACGGCAATTAAATAAACCACAAAAGGTTGTGTTAACTACGGCCAGCTAAGAGGGCACCTTGATCCTGTTCTGCATATTCACAACATGACACCGAGGCCTCAGCTCACAAAGACTTTTCAATTTCGGATTAAACACGTCACATTGGAAATAGCTCTGGTAACCCACAGCAGCAGCCTATAGCTGGCAAAGAGGGAACAACGAATGGTAAAGGGAAGACAGGAGGGAAAGTGTTTGCACTGGGAGAAGGGGTGCAAAGGGAAAACAAAGTTTTGCCAGCTTGCCATGCTTCTGGGTCCTGGGAATCGCTTGCCTACAGAGGAAGACAGCAATTACATGGACTGGTTGTGCTCACAAAGCCCAATTCCACTCACTTGGAGATCTGGTTCTTGAAACACCAAAATCTGGAAAACCATCCCATTCTGGGAGAGACTTAACTGGGAACTGCACCACTAAGAACAATGTTGAGCCCCAGCATAACTGGGGAAGGAGCTGAAGATGTTGGATGTGGCAGCTTTTCCTAGGAAGACTTTTCAGGATTTTCTTACAGAAACTTCTGCTAGTTCTCTCCAGATGATTCACATTTAGCCTTAGAGACTATTTTTAGCTGCTTTTATTTCAGCACATGTTCTTGGAGGGTCCCTGCTATTTATGTGCTTTCCATTTCCATCCTCCTGGCTTCTCTAGGGAGAAGCTCTACGAGGGCAGTTCTTGAGGCAGAGTTTTCATGTTGTGCCTCCACACTGTAAAGGCTCTCCTGAGGTCAGCAGCAGTAGCCTTTATCACTGTGAAGACAGATAACAGAAAGAAAACAAGCCAAGGAAACTCAAATACACTCTAGTTACTCAGAATGTTTACAAGGCCATCCTGAGGCTGGTTGGGCAAAGGTCTGATGACCTGAACACATAAGGAGAGATGCAAAACTGAAGGCACAATCATGTAGCAACTACAGAGGCAGCTGGATCCACCTGAACACTGAGCAGCATGAGAAAATTGCTGCAATTTGTCTGGGGTAAATCTGACACCAAGACATGAAGTTGCCACTTTGTTAAGAGTCACAGGGCTTTAACAGCATGTGAGATGCCAGCTCATCGGTGTGTCCATGGCCAACATCGTGGTAGGTGTACGGAGTTTATTTGAGCTGAACTCTGATGTCTTTGGGACTAGTTTTATCACTTCGACATGGACAACCCAAACACAAGCACATAAATAATGTTTCCAGCCCAAGAAGCAGCTCTGCGGGTGGGAAAATGCCTTACATTGATTTCTTCCACACATGGGAATAGTGTTGATGTATTCAATCATTTTTCCATTGGTAAAGTCACACGAGTGAAAGCCTGTCTTGCTTCAACTACACACATACAAAAGCTTATTTTTATGGAACATAAGAGTTTAATATTGTGGAGATTCCTGCCTCTTTCCAAACATGGATAACATTTTTTGATGGATGGAAGAGGGACTCTGCCTGCAATTACACACACACTGGTGACACACCACAGGCACTAGGAAACCTAATGAAGACATAACTGGAGGCAGAGGTGAAAACAATCTCAAGATACAAATGTTCAGTAAGCTTTGACTGTAGGTTCTAATTTTTATCTTTGCAGTATTCCCTGCCTTACAAATAGATCTCTCCTCTACCATGGAGACATTCAGCAAGCTCTAAAATATAACCTCACCTTTCAAGAGCATCTTGTGTATTGATCCCAGAAGTATGGCTCAAGCTTGTTAGTTTGTAATCTCCTGGGTTAGTCAGAGCTCACAGGGATCCAGCATATGGATGTACTTCTGAGCACACCAACAGCTGCAGCAGAGCAGCTAAGTCCATTACACTGAGCGACAGAGCTGGTCATACTCTTTCCTTGTTGCCAATATGGCAATAATTAGGGCTGTGCGTGGTTCAGTAGCCTAAAAGCACTGTTGTCCCAAATTAACCCTGGGAGTAATGCAAGGAAGATAGAGGAGTTACACCACGAGTCACAACCCACTGTGCTCCTCTCTTTGGAGCCCTCATTTGAAAATATTAGCTATTTGCAGGCTGAAGTCTGGGCTACTAAGTGGTAATTAGATGGCTACATGGGAAATAATTACCTGATTATGGGATGATTAATCAGTATGCTTTCAAGATACAATTATCCTGGCATCTGGGGAATACTTTGCTCCTTACAAGATGATGATGGCAGCATTAAGGCACTTCTGCCCTAAATCCCCACAGAAATGAACAGCAAAGAGCACAAGCAGTACCCAGGGATTTAACAAAGCTAGAAATAGGCAGGACAGACTGACACAGACCAGTCCTGTCACAGCACATCAAAAATAGACAAGGAAGCAGCTTCACAAAGAGCAAGATCCAAGTAAGAGCCTACCTGCACCATGCCTAAACACAGTGAATAGACCACTCCTGACACACATAACCCTCCAGTGGGAGAGAAGCAATTCCTAACCACTTCACATGGTAGTGTAGAAACCACACTGCATGACCAGCAGTTGCACAGAAAGCCTTGCAAATTTAGATAGATGCCTGCAGGGACTGGAGTGGAACAGTAGCTACAGCTCTGGCCCCTGAGACCCTAGGGAAAGCTGGGAAGGCTGATATGACAGGGAGAGACAAGATTCCCACACCAGCTCCTTGTACAGAATACTACTTAGGATGTGCCTGTTTGTACAAGGGTGCAGCAAAGTTCTCATGACGCCCATGATTGTTTTTAGAAAATAGACTTGACACCTACTCATCTTGCTGGGCTAGTAGCTTCATAAACTAGTGTAGGTAAGCAAGAAAGGTGTATGCCTTCAGCATCACTACCACAGAGCTTTGATCCTTTCCTCAGCTGAGGCAAGGGAGCCCTGCCTTGCACCCTGCCTTTCATTTCTGCAGACAGAGGAACAAGGAAAAGCATTTGGGACAGTTATTAGCTCATGAACTTTAGTATCCAATTCCACCTACACAGGCAGAAGTGCTGCTGGTTGTTATATATGCTCAGATATAAAAGCTGGGCAAGCAGACAGGGCACCAGCTGAGAGACAGGCACAGGTTCCCACTCAGTGATGGACATTTTCCATGACCTCAGTGGTACGTACTCACCCAGCTCCTCTGGCAGCCAGTCTGACTCTGCCACCTACCCGGGCTTATCACTGAACAGCTCAATTTATCTGCTTCAAACTTGGGATGAATAATAACTTTGTACCTTTTGAAGCTGTGACATGAATTCATTACAGCCTACGAAGCATTTTGATAACAATGGAATAAATACTGCAGATAGTTTTTATGCTAATTCCTTCATCTACATATCTGTGGTTGCCACCTCCAGGAATTTAACAGATACCTGGTAAGCAGAATCAACCTCTCAGAAGTAACACGCCTTTGCACTATGTTTGAAAACCACTTCCACATCTCCTCACCTTTGCAGGGCCACCCTATGCTTGTCCCTCCGGGATGACAAAGAGCAGCCTACTGTAAGGTGATGGTGACAGGCTCAGTGCACAGGGCCTGTGATCTAGGCTGCTTTGCATGACTTTTGCACCAGCCTGAAAGGGAAGCAACCAGGGTGGCAACCCCTTAAAAAATCCCCTAAATGGCACAGGTTCCCCAGCTCCCTGGCAGGGAGCTGCACCAGCAGTTTTCACCAGCTGATCCATTGCTCCAACTAGTGTTCTCCACCTCCTGTACATAAACATCATCAGCACTTCTCACACTGACTCCTGCCAAATCCTTAACTCCAGATGAACCAAAGCTCTCAGGTGGCCATCCCCTTTGGACACAACAGGAATCAAGTCCCTGTGCCTACTAGTGACATAGGTCCTGGTCATCTTGGCCACGATCTCCCTGAGAACACGCAGCATTGCGGCTCCTGCGATGAGCACACTGCATTGAACTTTGCCTATGTGTTACCCCAGAGCTAGACAGTTCCCAATTAGCAACTTGTGTGAGCCCAGGCGGCTCTAGACAGCATTTTCTAATGTGACCACTGTGAAAGGAAAAAAAAAATAGGTCAAGAGGATTATGCAGAGTGACTAATGATTGCTGCATGCTGGGCTGAGATGTGAAGTCTGGCTGTGTTTTCAAAGGTGCATAATAATATGTCCTTGTCTGACCTGTGATGATGTTGACGCTTTTTCTGAGTTGATGCCTCCTCACAAATCCCCATTAGGCTGGAAGCTTGAACGCCCACCGTGAATGATGCCAGCGGAGTGGAAGCACCATGAAACTTTGCAGAATTCCCATTTAGGTTTCACCTGTTTCTTAACAGCCAGACAGCAGAGGTAGTTATTGAACTGTCAAGTCCTTTTGGAGTTGTTGGCTGCTGTGGGGCACAACATGGTAGTTCACTGACATCCCTGGAGCTGGTCAACAGATAAGAGGTGGGGGCTGCTCTGCTCAGCACAGCCAGCACATACAGTCAGGAGAACATGCTCTGACAGCCACCTTGCTGTCCAAATAGCTTTATCCTTATTTTAGTGATAGACAGGACAACATAGTATGATACAAGCCATGGCTCAGTGCCCTGCCCAACACCCACAGTAGGTTTGTAGCAATAGGAAACTGAATGCAGCTATTTTCTCTTCTAGCCCTGTGTTTAGCATTAGAGTCCCTCCAAGTAGACCTTTTGTTAACAGGGAAGTGAGATTTCATTTTGCTTCGCAGACAACTTTTCAGTATTCGTATCAATAACTCTGTCTCAGTCACAGAAATTGGAAGAGAAGATGACTCAGCTATAGCTGAGCTGAACCTGTAGTTCCCCACAGGAACTATGGAGCAACAAGTGATGCAGCAGCCTCAGGGAGTCACAGAAATCAGTATTTTGCTTGCCTTTGGTTCAGCTTAGCTGTGAGGAAGATCTGAAAGACATTTCACTCAGACAGCAAAGGCCAGCCCTTGCATATGGGCTGTTGGCAGCCTGGCAAAAGCCGGGTGTGAATACGCTAGACTGGGTGATGCTGGGCCCTAGACACGGAGCAGGGAACAGAGGGTGCAGACCT
The DNA here is from genome assembly GCA_013397515.1 of Upupa epops. Lineage (NCBI taxonomy): Eukaryota > Metazoa > Chordata > Aves > Bucerotiformes > Upupidae > Upupa > Upupa epops. The sequence continues at coordinate 1,283,393 of VZRI01014403.1, forward strand.
GCTGTAGGAGGGAGATACTGTCTTCCATTTACACAATAGTTTTCCTGCAGGGAAAACTCTCAGCTTTAGTAGAAACATACAGTTGTCCAATAAAGCTCTTGAGTGTGGGCAAAGTTGTGACAACATCCACACTATCGAGACATTTCTGAGGTGCCATCACATTGATTTTCTACTGCTTTTGGGTAATGTTCACACTGCTACAAAGAATGGGGGAGTGCAGCACAAACGTTTATCCCATAGTTGCCTCTAAAATCAGATCAGTTTTCGTTCCCAAGCAATTCTACACTGGCAAAAGAATAGGAATTCCTTGTTATAGGAAGAGCAGTCAGAGAATCACAGAATGTTAGGGACTGGAAGGGATCTTGAAAGATCATCAAGTCCAATCCTCCTCCCAGAGTAGGATCACCTAGATCAGACACAGCCCTCTGTGACTGATGAAGTGCAGCCCAGGCAAAGCCTTTCCATGGATTCCCACTTTGTGAACTCTGGGTTCGTAGAGGATCTGGGCTCCCTACCCCACTCCCTGAGGTATCGCACAGAATTTGAGAGGATCAATTCCTGCCTCATTGTTGGGGCTCTGCAACCACAGACTGAGAAGAAGAATTCTGCACAAGCTGCTTGATTTAGATCAACCCACAAGTGACAGGAATACTTTCCTTGCTTTTTAAAGAAAAGCCTGCTGGAGCCAACAGCCAACACACCGATTGTTCCAAAAATCTATTTCTTTCCCAAGTGTAAAATCTCCAGTTGCTCATCCCTGGTCTTTCATGCTAATTAAATAGTGATGTGAAGTAATCAGCACTATTGTCAGTGGCCCTGGTGCTGCACAGATAGTTCTGAATATATAATATTGGAAGGAAAAGATGCCAGTGAAGAAGATCCTCTCTCAGCAGCTGCACAGGCTGGAGACATCCATGCAAAGCTAAGACACTCCATGACAGCACAGGGAGCCCAGCTCAGGTCTGCAGTGCCCCAAGACCTGTAAAGAGCAGATCATGGAAGGGGCCCCCACCTTGTGCTAAACATGGCGTGGCTTTCTCTACCATTACAACAAGGAATAAACTACCTCCAGTTACCTTTCACATTCTACATCCATGATCTGGTCAAATTAAACTCCTGAACTACTCTTAAAGGCTGATCTCTGCCCTTGACGCTCACTTCTCCCTTCTAATTAATCATCTTCAATATGGAAGTGTTTAGATGCCATGAGAAAAGAGATTCCGTGAAGCAAGGAGTTGGCAGCAGGGGGGAAGGCTTGGGACCCCACGTCATCTAAGAAGCAGTTACAGATGGTGAATTACCTCAGGAAACAGACGCGTGTGGTCCATGTGGTTCTTGTTACTCACTGGCTTTTGTGAAAGCAGCAAGAGTGTGAAGGCAGCCCCAGCCTACAGGGGAGCAGGAACTGGAGAAAGGACATGGTGCCTCCCTGAGCAGACCTGCACGAACTGGTCCCAGACATCTTTGCTAAAAGAGATGAGCCAAGAGCAGATATGAAAGGGTGTCCTAACATGGTCTGAGCTCCTGGAAGCAGGTGTGTGAGAGTTCTTCCTCTCCTGCATATCAGTTCCTCCACTTAAGGAAGAAGACATGGCATATAAAGTCAAGTTGCACAGAATGCAGGTATCCAAGTCAAAGTAAATATTAACATTTGGCATGATAAATACTGATACACTTCTAATAGTGCTGGTCTCTTTCCTTGCCCTTCTCTTCCACAATCAAGTGGTTCTGTCCTCCCAGGAGTGAGACAAAGGAAGAGCCCCACATGTCAGCCACTGTACCGATACAACCACAACATACTGTCTCTTCCTGTAAAGGTTTTTGATCTGATGAGACTACACACAAGCCAGAGGAAAAACAAATCCCTCAGCAGAACAGCAAGTACTATTCTGGCTCCAAGACAGAAAACATCTGACAGCTTAGGTTCATGAGGAAAAATTAGTAATCTTCAATCATTGCAGAGCAAGTACTCCAGGACTCATCCCAGCCTTAGGATCTGGCCCATGAGGCACATAGGTCAGTGTTATTTGGGACATTTCACCACTAAACCTTCTCTTTGTAGCCCAGCAGGCTACCAGTAACTCTTGGCAGAGCATCTTCTACAGTATCCAAGTACAAACTCTTTCCCCTTTGATTCAAGTACTACAACGTGACACAGGATGTGCCCCAGGAGCAAAGTTTTGTCATGGAGCAGTATCAGAGAAGTCTGGCTCAGAGTTTCTTCCCAGACAAAGAACTGCACTAGGAAATAGGTGAGAATTCTGAATTGACTGCACAGAACTCTCTTCTGTAATTCCCCTGTAGTACCGCACCATTGGCGTGGCAATGAGGGAACAGAAACGTTTTCAGGGCAGTTTCACAATACAGTGGAAATAGAAAGGCAGAAATTTCCTCTTTCACTTAACTGACAGCTTCCCAGAGGAGAACCCTGCAGCAGCTCCCACAGCTACATAGCCCTGCAAAGAGTGATTCATAAAGGGATGGTGTTGATCCTTGTACTGAAGAGTTCAGAGGCAAACAAATATTTATTAGAAGCAATTTTTATCTGCCTCACAATATACCTTACATTACTGATTTCCATACACAACAGATCTCAGAGAGTAGATCTTTCATGGTCTTGGGTTGGATTTTTGTCATTGAAGAATTTGAACAGTTCTTAGGGTTCCTCACTGACTGTTCTTAGGGTCCTCTCCTTGTTCTGGACAGGTTCCCATCTCCCATGCACTAGACTTTTCCATGAGCATTCCTTAGGGCATTGGAACATTTATAGTCCATCTCCTAATGAAGGACACATGCCCCAGTTACCCCAACAAATCTTCTTCAATGACATTGGCCTTCAAGAACACAGTAATGAAAATCTCACCACAGGAAACAGCACATGAGTAATGAACGGAACAGTTACCAATAGAGTAAACTTCTTGGGGAGAATATATAGAAATACTTGAGGTTCTGCCTCTTGCTCTGTGGTGAAAGCAAGTCAAACCTGTCCCCTGCTGCTGGAAGAAGGTGGTAGCATGTTCAGGATGTCTAAGTGAAGATACTTCTCTCATTTTAAATCACGTCAGGCTCTGTATACAGAGTTACAAGTAAATTTCTACCTTGGGCAGAAAGTTTGCCTAAGTATTGCACTACTCTATCAAAAAGGCTGGCTAAAGCTCTATAGTGACACTATATTTAAGTAGTTGGGATGTATCTATCAACAGGTGCTGAACCTGTGAATTTTATCTCCTCCCCTCATTCTTCCCCTTTGGCTCTACACAGTGCTGTACAAACGCACACTGAGAAAGCCCTTGTCCCAAATGATATGATGAGAGACCAGAGACTTCTGTAGAAGGGCAGCACACGAACACGACTCACACTAGGGATGTCTCCTTGCACGCCCTTGGGCTCTACAGCTATGAACAAATCAAAGTCTCTTGAAATTGTTTATCACAGTCCTATTTACCCAGCCTGGCAAAAGCTCCAGGGAATCAGTCTTTCTGATAGGCCTGTTTTACCTTACTGTGTCTGCTTTATGCCAAACATGTCCTGGTCACGGTGTCTGAGTTTACGCTCAGCTCAAGACACTCATCAGCATTTGCGTCAATTCTGTATCAACGCTTTCACGGCCACGTTGTTATTCAAAGTTAACCTTCCTTAAGCTTCTCGTAATGCCCAGTACCAAAACAAAACTGGGATCCAGTGTACACTTCCACCTAAAGGCACTATCTCATGGCCTAGTCCCCAGCTGATATTAGAGTTAGCTGGGTAATTACACTGAGAGTCTGGGTAAGGAGGTGAGCCAAGAAGCACATCTGCTAATTAATAAGGTATCGCAGGGATGTAGTTATCTTGCCTGGATTTCTGTTAACTTAGACAACATGCTAACTGACAGTTGCTTTCCTATTTCTATTTCTCATGTTTAGACTGTAGCTCTTGGAGCAAGGACTGTCTCGCTCTTCTCCAAAGTGCCACCCGGTCAGCAGGTACCTGAGGGCACTGTCCCAGCACTATACATGCAACTCTAAGCCTGCTCCATGCTCTTCGAACATCATGTTGAATGGACATAAATGATGTCTCTGTTCTACCATGCTTATGATGAACTTTGGCAGCCTCTTCTGGCATCCAGTCACTCAACAGAAGCTGCATTTCTCTGCATCCCTCTTCTAGACAGGGCCTCTGTGTCCCTGATTAAAAGAAGGTCAAATAGCCCATATCTCTTCTTAATTTTTAATCACAATTTCATGCTGTTATTTCAGCTGCTGGAAGCAGTGTAGCACAAAACCCTCGGGAGAATTTCCTAGATACTTTCTCGTAGGCTGCCCTACTTTTTCTCCCTGCTTGCTTACAAATTGCTTATCACAGCCCAGATGTGTGACAGCACTGGAACTGCCAGTCTCCACCCAGACTAGTACATCCTACACCACAGTGTTAAAAAAAGGATCACATTTTGATTCTTCTACAGCTTCTAAAAATATACAAGATAATCAAGATCTAATTTTAAGCTCTCTAAACCCAGCTGAATACAGTGGTTTCATTTGAAACAGTTCTGTTACCTCTGATGGAGGACAGTACCACAGTCCCTGATGTGCAGCACCTTGCTGACAGTCTCTCCACATCTCTCTCAGCTGCTGGGAAACATGAGGAGAAGTGGAAAAGGGGCGCTGGAGCTTTAATGACTAGGGAAAGTAGTGGGCAATTTCATAAAGCACATGGGTGGCTTTGGAGGCAATTCTTGATGACGCTGGAATCACGTACTTGAACCTTCACATGCCATGGGCAGGACAGCAGCAGCAGCTGCTGTTCTGTTCTGTGACAGAATCACCCAGACCAAGGTTTCACCTATGGAGGAGGACTGGGTTTGTGTGTGTGGGAAAGTTCCCAGCAGCGTGTGCAGCTCTTTTGTTTTGAAAAATGAGAGAAGCTGATTACAACAACAAAAAAACTACACTGCTCTCAGCTAGGTCAGAGAGGCTAGAAGGCAGAAAAGAAGCAGTCAAATCCTTTTTGTTTGCTTGTGCAGTGAGAGATTTTGCTGGTTTTGTTTAGCTAGAACAACTCTTTGTGGTTGACTCTCTCTACAGTTTGGTAATAACATGGAATCTTGGCTTTATCAACCAGCTTTTACAGGTGTACACAGAACCTTCTTCTGATGAAAAAAACCCAGACCAACAAACCACAAACTTACTCAAATCAGCGTTATTTACTAAAAATAATAACTAATAAACCCTCTGTGTCACTTTCACAGCCTTCCCACTGAAAATATTCCAAGATGAACATTCTATGTCCCAGAATCTTCCATAAATACAGCGAACATTTCCCCAATCAGCAGGGAGAAAAAGAAATAGATAAAACCAAGGAAAGAGCAAGCCAGTCTCAGGTTGTATTTCTTTCACAGGCGTACAGCACACAGCAAGTGCTGTCACAATATTGCTGGTCCTTGTGTTTTAAAGATGCCATGTTCAAGGCTCACTACAAATTAAAGTGGACAGATTTTCAGTACAGCTAACAAAAGGCAAAACGGGCTAAAGCACAAAGCCATCCTACCTGCAGGACTAAATCAATAGGGATGCGATTCCCCTGGTAGAAGAGACCAACTTGTAGCTTTCAGTTCTTTCACAGCCTCTACCCAAGACTGAGCCACAGTCTAAATCAGTTTATCCATGGGAAGAGCATGATGAGAGGCATATTTTGCCATGGCAACACGGCAATTCCAGAAAAATCACCCCCAAACTGTGCTCAGTCAGAAAATCGGCAGAATCAAAGCTTGAAATTAATGCTTCAGAAAGAAAAAAAAACAAAGATGAGACAGAAAATGTCTATTAAAAAAGGGTGACAGCTGTTCAAATGGCAAAGCTTTCTGAATGCTACACAAAACAGAACAGAAAGAACCACTCAGAGAAGTCATGGATAACAGGGAGTGCATGAGGTGACTTTCCTGGAGGGACACTGCAGTTAAAACTTCATGTCTGTCTGAGCTGGGCAGAGACACTTCCCCCTGTTCCAAACCACCCAGACAATTGCAGCTGTTAAGAAATTGAGTCAATTTTGACACAAAATCCCTGTGGGGAATGAATGATGTTTGGTCCCTCACTGACTTAAGCTTTTATCACAGGAGGCCAGCTGATCACCTGCAAGAGCAGCTGCTTACAATGGAAACCGGTTAAGAGGCAGAACTGGTGCAAAATCATCAACACACACACACATGCAACCTAGCTTCCTCACCCCCAAAAGAAGGCACTATGTGAACAAACACTGGGACACTGAGACACCCTATTCCAAGGGTATGGAACCTGAAGCAGTGTCTCTATCAGGTCACCCCAGAGCCCTGGGCAGTGTCCCGCTGGCCTCAGACAGTGGGATTCCATTTGGGGTGTTGTGGCAAGAAGGCAGTGGGAAAACATTTCTCCCAGCCTGACAGCTCTTACATTTCAAAGTTATTTCTTGTCCCAGCTCAAGGTCAAAACCTTGGTTTTTTCTTCAAAAGAAAATCTAAACCACATTTTGAGTAAAAGTATCTTTTAAATCAGCCAGGGCTTTTCACTTCTTTGGGTATGAGTTCATGTGTGCTCCAGTCAGGAGAGAAGTCATTTCCCTTTAAAAATGTCAGCATGTGATGTTTCACCAGATCAAAAATTGAAACTGGTTTTGCAAAAGAAAATCTTTCCCTCTCTCTTTTGTGGCTGCTTCTGGAGAAGTCAGCAGTTATTTTGTTGGAAGATGCTACGTTGTCCCCAGTGCAGAACTGCTCATTCTCTGCACAGCAGTTCTTCGGGGCAGCATTTCCTAATCAGCTCGAGCAGCCACCGAGGTGGGTTCTTTTTATGCAGGTGTTTTGTACCAAGGACATTGCTTTTTGCACGTATGCACAAAGATAAAAAATATAATTCAGAATATTGCCAGGTGAAAGCAAGCAATTTCGATGTAAATTAGTCCCACACAGGGGCACGTTGTGCTCCTCATTGCTCTTGGTAATTGTTCACCAGGGGGGTGGTTCTCAGCAGCAGTAGTTAATGTTATTTGTGATGCTTGGAAGAAAATAGAAAAATGAATTGCTGAGAGAGCTGCCCTGAGAGGTTACAATAAACTTCTCAATGATTCAGACAGTGTCTTGCTTGTGTCTAATCCTGCACAGTTCTAGGAACGTGGGCTTTTTCCCTTCTAACTGCATGACTGCGCTTTATCAAGATTTCCTTCTCTCCCCACTCCCTCCAGTGATCCTCCTGGGAACAAAGCCAGGCTATCTCTTGCCAGGGTCTAAGAAGTCTTTCTATCAATTTCAGCAGGGGCTGGAAACAGTCCTTAGGCTGGGCCTCCAAAAGGCCACCCCTGGAGATGCTGAACACACTCATCTCCCAGGCAATGCTGCAGAAGAAGAAGGTGAATCTGGCAGATTTAGGAGCACCAAATACAAGCCAGATTTTTAGATCAGGGAAATTAGGGACTCTTTTACTTCCCTTAGTGTATCCAAGAGAGGCTGTGGGTGGAACACTCCCAAGCTGAAGTACTGGGGGACATCCATGTCCCAGGTTTTGATTATTGCAGGAATGAAGATGCAGTTACCCAGCTGAGGGAGGATTTCCTGAGAATAATCACAGTGTGGGTCCCACAGCAGCAGCAGAATAGCCCACCAGCAGCTCGGTAATAAAGTGACTTGCAAACACACAGTGCTGATGGCTGTGTAGCATCAACACCCCCAGAGTCTTAGGCACTGGGAGGAAAGTCTTCACATGCAAAGCAGACACCAAGCATCTGCAGGGCTGAAAACACAAAGGGAGCCAAGAACGACTAGCAGAGTGGGTGGTGGAGAAAACTGGAGGCTGATAAGCAGCAGAAAAAAAGCTTACATTTACTGTGTTTAGCATTGCTTCTCCTTACTGCACAGGCTGTTCCTTTCACTTAGCTGTTGGTATTTCCAATCTAATGACTTCTTAGCTGCTTTGTCTCTACTAAGGCAGGAGTATCTCTGCTACCAAAGGCAGGAGGAAAGATGTATTTCACATTAGCAGTGAGGCAACACCTGGGTAGGAAAAACAGTACCAAGAAAACCCTCCTAACAAGTGAGGAGAATCATTTTGCCCCAGAACATGGGCAACTTGATGGTAGAGGTGGAGTCGTTGCTTCAAAACAGCATATATGAATGAAACACACAAACAACTCTGGTTAGTCTCCAGTTTCCCTACTAGATCTGGCTTCCTCCACTCAAACTTTGCTTCAGCTTCCAGAAGGAAGAGGATCTCAGCACAGCAGAGTGCAGATCCAGGGTGAAAGACGAGAAGATATTTTGTAAGGGGTTTGGTGCTGCCAAGCCTCACTGAAGATGAAAACACATCAACAGTCAGGCTCTGAAGGATGTGTAGTGCTATGTGGTGTCAGTTTAGGCTATTGTCTTTGCTGTAGACAGCTCAAATTGGGAAGAACAGAAGTGACTGGCTAGATGTTTCTTGAGCTCAGGTGAGATTTGATTATCTTTGCTTGCCCTCCACTGAAGTGATCCATACGGATTTGTTCACCAGCAAACTAGCATCGTTGAAACTGCTGGAGTGCCTGGTGAAAGAGACATCCTCAGTGAGACAAACTGATGAGAGTTTTATCTAACGCTGGAACACAAAGAGAACTGCAAGCTTGAGTCCAGTAAAATATTCAAAAATATTCAATGCTTTCCTGAGTATTGCTTTTCAATAAACAGCAAGAGACAGTAACTGCAATTCCAGGCTGACAAAGGAGGCCAATGCAATGGCCCTTCATTTTTTTCTCAGTCCAGCTGTTTCTTAGGCTTCTACATTCTTCCACAGCCTAAAGAAAATCCTATTTGTATCCCACCCCTTCTGCAGCACAGAAAGGCCCCCTCTGTTCCGATGCAGGTGTTAGCAGATATCCTCAAAAAGCTAGTGGGGAAAAAACCTTTTTTCAGAAGCCAGTGGGGGACTCCTAATTGCTACTGAAAATATTTTCAAAGCACCAGATCGGCTCACAGTCCCAGCTCTATCCCAGAGGCAAACACAATTTATTTGTCATGTTTCAACAATTTTTCTGCTGTTCATACAGTGTAATTAATCACTTGGCAAGCAGGAGAACACACTGCACAGGCAGCTCATTCTCTGATACGCAGCAATCATCCTGCACCTCTTTAAGAGGCAGATTCACTCGTATTTACAGGCAAGAGCAGCAAAAAAGAAAAAAGAAAGGGAGCAACTCAATGCAGCAACAATTAATAAGAAACAAGAGCCTTGAACGACACAAGGACCCTGCTACTGTTTCTTGCAACACGTTCTGCCACTGGGTTTACACATATGGCACAAGGACATATGGCTCTGGATTCTTCTCGAGTCCAGAGAAGAGCAACTAGAATGGTAAAGGGCCTGGAAGGTAAGCCCTGCGAGGAGAGGTTGATGGAGCTGGGTCTATTTAGCTTGGAACAGGAGGCTCAGAGGTGACCTTATCACTGTCTATAACTACTTAAAAGGTGGTTATGGTCAAGTGGGGGTCGGTCTTTTCTCCCTGGAGACAGGACAAGAGGTCACAATCTTAAGCTCCATCGGGGGAGGTTTAGACTTGGCATTAGGAAAAGGTTTTTTACTGAAAGAGTGATCAGGTTTTGGAACGGGCTGCCCATGGAGGTGGCTGGGTCACTGTCTCTGGAGGTGTTTAAGGTTAGTCTGGATGAAGTGCTGAGAGGCATGATCTAGATGTCAGATGTTTAGGGTTACTTGGTTGGTTTTAGGTTGGACTGGATGATCTTTAAGGTCTTTTCCAGCCTCATCATTACTGTGATACTGTGACATGGATTTCAGATGGAAAGGCAGCAATACATAGCCTGGTCCTCCCCAGGCAGCTGCTCAAACAGGTGCTCTGCTACCCAATGGTGAGAGGCTCCAAGATATGTCATTCAACCTCTTCCTCTGTCATCTATCCAGCTGATCTGGATCCTGTCTCCCTTCAAATCTGAACAGCCAAAATACACCAGGTGAAGAGCTGAAAAGTCCAGCTCCTCTTGCTGATTCCTTCTCCCCTAAATATAGGTGCTCAGACAGAAGAGCACACAAGCCAGGTAACTGATTCTCAGGGTCTGCAATGCAATTCCTGGCCAGGGAGCTGCAGATACAGCTCTGAGTGCTGTGGCTAGTGCTCCAGGCTGGCTAGGTGCCCAGGGAGGCCCAGAGCCAGCCATTCAGAAATACTAGACACAGACACTTTGCTTTGTTTGAGCTGGCTGAATCTGGGTCTGGGTTTTCACACGCATGCTTCAGCTGTGGACTTTCTGTTCATTTCATCTCCAAAAGACTATCCTTGGGCTCTGAAGTGCTACCAGCTGCTTGCCACAAAGTAAATCTTGTCCACTGGACATGGAGAATTTCTGTCTCCCTTCAAACTGGAGCCAAAACAAGAGTTGAGGTCATGGCAGCAAACACTGTGAAAGGAATTCAGGCTGGATAAATTGGCTTCTGGCAAAACCACAGCATCTCTCTAAAGGCTAGAAAATACAGAAATTATTCTAATAAACAGCATTTGGCTGCAGCAGTGGTCTCAAAAGGAGCACAATACACACCTTAACCAAATCAACCACCTCTGAATTCATGGACAAAAGGATTTGTAGGTTCTGGAGCTGAAGGTTCTACAACTGCCAACTCCTGCCTGCAATCCCATGCTCCTAAGGTGCTCTGGATCAGCTTTCTCTGGTCCAAAGAGAAAACATATCCTTTGTAGCCTGAGTCAACGCTGATGGAAATCAGTGGGAGACTGCCCACTGACTTGAGTCCAGGAGTAACCAAGTGCTGCTCTTTGCTTTCTGCTCATCACACTGCAAAGGAAGAGCTCTCTGTTCATCTGAGATATCATCAATACAGTCTCATTACAAAACATTAGGAATCTTCCATGGAATGGGCTTTGCATGTTAAAATCACATATACAATAGGATTCTTTTCTTCTTTTTAGATAAAGTAGTTAGACATTAAAAGCTTGTCATCCTCTACTGTTGTTTACACTGAATGAAAAAACCTCATAACCCTAAAACAAGGCCATTTAGAAAATAAGAAATTAAGTGCCCCAAGCTCCTGATACCAGGGGGTTTTATTTATTATTTCAAAGTACTTGCATCCAATTGGTTAAAATTAAATGCTGAAGGTTCAGCAGTTTCCTCTTCCCCAATTTGACTCAACATCCAGAAAGAGCTGGATCAGTTCAGCACCTTCCCATAGCTCCTGCCACTTTATCCCACTTCTTGGCATTACCAAGGCTTTTGCATCCCTAGTGTAAGTCCTGGAAAGCTACAACACAGGGTCTGGGCACTGGGGAGGGGAAGCAAAAGGGAAAGCAGGAGACAAGGAAAAATAACATGTGATAAGGATAAATCTCCATCTCTCAAACCACACTGTGAATACAGGAACAGGCTAACAATGAACCAGCTCGGTACCTGTCTGTAAGTACAGCCCCTTGGGTGGAATAAAAAAGATGCATTGCCTTTGAGAAGACTCATATGTGCCCTTACAGCAGATGTATCCTTCTGCTGCCTGAGATTTTGACAGGCATGCACGGAAATGAAAATCAGATTAGACAGTCAAGTACCATTAGTGCCACCAGGAGCTGCGTATAAACTCGATTACAGCACCGGGAGTTCACACTCAATAAGGTCTGGGAGATGCAAGGAGAGCTCGTACGTTTCCAGCACATGCCTCCTTGGGAGTGAGGAACAAATCTCATCACTGTGATAACTTCCAATCCACCTGGGCCTCAGTTCTCCTGCTCCATCAGATTGAAAACTTTCTGCCAGAGCGCAGGATCCTTCAAGCAAGCGCAGAGCCAGGTCACAGCCTTTCCCCAGTCTTGGGCTGACATCTAGTGAACACTTTGCAAACTGCACCTGAAAGACCTTCAGATGGTGAATGAAACGGTCTTCTCTGGAGGGCAAGTGTGCAGAAGAGCTGTATTTAAGCATGGGATGTGCAACAGTGCCCACTGTTTCCTCTCCTCTCCCCACAATAGCTCATCTGCTCCGTGGGCAGGTCAGGAAAAAACTGGCTCTCTCCAGAAGCTGCATAAGTTCTGCACTGACCCCATAAAAGTGGCCAAACCCAGCTGCTGGACTCTACTGCAATAGCATCAACCACTGCAGAGCCCATACCAGCTGGTTGGTAAACACCAGAGTCCTACCCAGGAGCAACCAGCAAGGCTTTCACCATAGCACTGCCACATCAACTCTTGCTGGAAGAAAGAGTCATCCTCTGCCCTCTTCCTCTCCTAGAGGCACAGAGAACCCAAACTGGAAATTTACAGGCTGCTATTCAAATTATCAACTGAAAGTCCCATTCTCAGGCTCAACTGGTGGCAGAACTGGTGCAGTCTGCAGCCAGCAAACAGCTCATCTTCAAGCACCCTCCACAGCACATCTTTGGGTGAGAGTAGATGTGAAATTCCTGAGGAACAAAGACCCAACTGCCATGCCACCTGCCTGCAAGGAGTGTCAGAACCAGCCTACGATGTCCACATAGCAACAGGGGAACATCTGGTGTTTGCAGAGATCCTGCTTTCTGTTTTATAGCCTCTATCAGCTATTGCAGAATATGGAACTTGGTTTATGATAACTATTAAGGTAACCAAGCAACAGCACGGTGGGTATCTGTGTCATCGGTTACAAAAACAGAGTTTTCAAAACAGCAAAGCTGGTGGTGTCAGCCTGACACACAACAGCTACTGAAACCAGTCCGTTGTTTTTCTGAGCCAACAAGCCCAGACAACTCTTACTTATTAAGAAAGTTTATTACTGAATTCTGCCCTCCTCTTTGCAGTCATGCAGGGCTCCTTCTATCTCAAGACAGACATCATCTGCACTGAGGTGGGAGAAACATCTCTGTATGAACAGTAGAAACCATTTTGTGTAACACCATGAAGTGCATCAACATGCTTATCACGTCCTTAATGCATGAGTATTGCTCTCACATTTCATCATCTGGGAAGGTAAAAAGCTTTCCCTGCTGATTTCAGGATGACTTGCAGCCTCCTGACCCCACTGACATGCAATCCTTATCCTAATGTACAATCCAAACTGCATCTTTCATCTTGTGAATCAACTACATGGGTGGAGATGATTAAAAGCAAAGTAAAACGAAGGAGAAGCAAACAGATGCTTAAAGGAAAATTTAACAAGATCTTGCTAGTTAGACTGCACAGTCACTGTCAAATTAAGGACCAGATGAAGACCAAGGTTACCAAAGGTGCATTATTTCTGCTTCTCAACAGCTGTTGAGTGCATTTATTTTCTGCAGAAGGTCTCTGAGGACTTGTTCACCTACAAAGTTTGATTTAATTAGATACAAATCAGTGCTTTCCACTTGTGTGGTGCCAGCAAGCTTGTACATGATGTCACCCTTCACAACCAAGTGAATATTGAGGTTCTAAGAAGAACACTATGCAAAACCTAAATACTCTCATACCAGCTGGCAGCTCCCCCATGTTAAAGCAGCTTAAACCAGACTGCAGGGCTTGCTAACAATCACAAATCAAGAAGGAAAATTCAACAGGTCAAGGAAAACAACACTGTTTACAACAACCCAATTGCACTCCAGAGGCTTACTTGTCCTACTAACATAAGACAGAACTAGAGCTTCTCTTACCTGGTAGTAGTAGTCAACATACTGTGGTTCATAGTGTGGAGGCTCGGAGTCTTCAGGAGGCAGGACATCTTTTAGCAACTCTTCACAGCCTGGCAAAGAGAAATGAGAGCAAATGGTCAGACAGAGTTTATCTTGCCAGAGATTGCATGGACAATGCAGAAAGAAACACGGGTTTGTAGCTGGTCAGCACACACCTTGTAACCTTGAAAGCCACCTTTGGGGCTTGTCTACATAACTGTTACAAAGCTCTGCCTTCAGAGTTTTCACAGCTCATATTCAGCTTGTAAATGACACAAATTTCAGGAATGCTGACTCTAGCTATGGGTACACAACTGCAGTGAAACCCAAAGCTGGGCATCACAAACTTGAATAAAATTCCACCTCTGCCCAACCCAGAACACTGAGGACCGACACTGGATTTGCAGGCTTAGAATAAGGCAGTGTCTGCTGCACAGCAGTGTCAGTGGAGCTGCTTCTGTTTCTCTTTGGTCTAAGTGACAATAAGTGACAAGGGGGTAATACACACCACAGCTTCCCCTTCAGAGTGAGCTCTGCCCCAGCACACAGCGTTTGGCAAACCAGTATCTAAGTGCTACAAGAGGCAACTTAGCTTCTGCGTTTGCTTTGGTTAACAACCACATTAACAGCTGGAAAAATCAATGTCTGTGTTTCTCTCCGTCTGTCTCTTATCTGAAAACCCAAGACAAATATAGGAACACTGAAATTTCCAAATGCCTCATTCAACATTAATTGCCCATGGCCACACTTGTGTTGAGCTGCAGAAGGCAGCAGTATCAGGTTGGGTTATGTGAAAAGAACCAGCTTGCCTTGAGCATCACCTGTGTGAGACCTTCTCAGCATGCATCACACACTGGCCTGCTTGGAAGCTGCAACCTGTCCTCCTTACCTCTGTTCAAATGCCAGCCAGACTGTCTGACACTCATAAATAGCTCTCAGATGTCCAGGATCTCAACTCTGGAGTTTAGAATCATAGAATCATCAGGGATCAGATCCCTAGATCATCTAGTCCAATCCCCCTGCCACAGCAGGACACCCTGACCAGGTCCAGGTGGGTTTAAAACATCTCCAGAAAAGGAGACTCCACAAACCTCCCAGGCAGCCCCCTGCAGCACCCCATCTCCCTCCTTAGGAAGAATTGGTCAGGGTTGGAAGCTGCAATGTCTTCTGTGCCCCCTCCTTGATGTTCAGTTCTCACCTAAAATCACTCCTGATCACATTGATTTGCTTTCCTTGTCCATTAAGGCAGCCCCAAGTCCCTTTAGATTAGCCTGTGGACATTTACATTCAAGCCCACAATTTATTCATTAAAGACCCTTGGGAGAAAAGTCTGGTCTCCACTTCCTCAGCAGAGTCTTCTGGCACAGGCGATCATGTCCTGGTCCAGAACCAAGGAAGCCAATGAAGCATTTGACCCATTTCCAGAACATCACCAGGCTTTTAATCCAATTTGTTTCCCCAGCTGCACAGTTTAAAGTGGCAAACAAGCCAAATCTTGTTTTTATTGAAGTCACAGGCCAAGCTTCTATTGGCCCTGACAGACACAGTAGGGTCATCTGACACTGTCTCCTTCTGCAAAGGTGACGTTTTGGTGGGAAGATGTTGGAGTGTGCAGAGTCCCCTGGGGGAGAGGTTTGCTCAGCATATAATCTGGTGTGACAGCCTGGATCCTGCGGGGAACATCTGAATGGTATTATACTCCATAAAAGAGGGAAGAAGGAAATGCTGAGAGGCCGTTTTCCTCTGAGGCTACTAAAACCCATCACAATTACCTGAAGATACCTGAACTTATTCCAGCACCCATCAAATCAATGGAAAGATGGCCACTGGCCTTAAGAATCTTAGGACTGTGCCACCAGTTTTACTGCTGTTAAGAACTGTATTTCAAGCATAAACTACAGTGTTTGCAGAGACACAAATCAGAATCCCTCAACTCTGGAGGACTGTGGAGCTGGTCTTTTCTTTGGGGCACTCCTCATCACCAGCAAGGTGGATTTTGCACACTCCTGGGAAGCGACTGCATCAGCCTCCTTAGTGGTTTTCCTGCTAATACAACCCACCTTTTATTTCCCACATCTACACGACTTGCATTTTCCACATGCTCCAAGAGGTTTAGATCTCAATGGACCATCTCATATACTTTGTGCCTATCTTCTTATTCCCAGAATGTATTTTGGCTTGTGGCTTCAGAAATGCTGGTTTGTCACAGTGCAGACAGAGAACAATGAAAAAAGAAGCGATCAAGGTTTGCTCTGGCAAATCTCAATATGGAAATGTTAAGGTACTGGACAACAATTGGGACAGGGAGCAGCCTAGTCTGGCACATGTGGTGCTCTCTGCTACCAGTACTGCTCTTGAGAGGGAACATGCTTGCCTAGGCTTGCGAGACTGTCACAATGGACATTTCAAGCAGTGCAGCAGTGTGCACCCAAGGCTAGAACCTGTCCAGAAATGAGCCACTGCAAGCAAATGGAGGAATACTTCCCAGCTACTTCAAAGATCTCCTGCACCAAGATGTCCCATTATTGCTATGATTTCATCTTCCAGGAAATAGTAAAACTGAAAACCACTTACATGGCTGATTAAAGATCTTTCATTTTTGATGTCTTCTTTCATCCTAAGATATTAATGTGCTCAGTGTTCTCCCTTCCTTGCCACAATTGGGAGAATTTCCTCATCCGTGTTTCTGGCAGCTCTTAGCAAGGAGACTTACCAGCACTGCAACAGTAGGGAGGCAAAGAGCTAAGCCAGGTGTAGCCTCAAGCCCTTGTGAATTTACCTCTGCAGCTGCACAGCAGGATGTCCTCTGTGCAGAAACACTCAGCCAAATGGCTGTGCATTGCATAAATCACTGTGGGGGTGACACAGATCAGGAGCAGTCTTGTATCTGGAGAAATAACTATCAGATCATAAAATGTGAGTGGCCAGAAGCTGCTGAAATCTCTTGTCTGGCTAAAGACAGTGATGAGCCACCGGCAGAGAGGCAGCTCCTCTGTGCCACTCAGACACGTATCAACTCTTTAACAAAGCACTGAGTCACTCTCTGCTCTGGTCTGACAAATTTATCTGAACTAAAAACTCTTTATCCAAATATTAAAAATGCATAAACAAGCACAGTTCATCTGGCCAGAACTGGGTTAGGCAGGTGAGCTTGGAATTACTGGCACTTAGCAAGGCAAACTGAAGTGAAATGGCAGGTGATCTGTACCTGGTCTGAAGTCTGCTGCTGAACAAGAATTCTCAGTGGCATTAAAACCACTATCTCCTTTCTTCTGAAAATAGCTCACTAAGATTATTTTTTTTCTTGAAAATACCTGCCTAAGACTCATAAGCTATGAAAACACTGTGCTGGCTGTCCAGAGGCACCACAGGATCATCTTTAGTCATAAGCAAAGATGATGAACAGCGTCTTACAATTCACTAGAGGGGAAGATGTGAACCTTTCCCAGCTCACTCAGAATATATGATTGGACTTCCCTTATGGGATAATTTTACACATTTACCTGCACTTCTTCAAAATGGGTTTTCACACCCTAACCAAGAGTCAATCTGCAAACAGACAATGCTGCCACAAACAAAGACAATCACAGCAAAGCCATTTCTTGCAAATGCTCCAAGGAGATTTAACCCATCCAGCATCAGGCGATTTTCACAGGCAATTAAGCCATTTTAATACTATAGGAAATCAAATCTGATTACCTAATTGAATTCAGTTGAGTCCTGGCAATTTTCCTAAGAGCAATAGCTTTTTACCTCATCTGTGCTTGGATCTCTGGTGGTGCATTAGACTAATTTACGGTTTCAGGCTGCGTTTAGTAAAATTTAGTTGAGTTTTAGAAAACTCTGAAGTACTTTTAAGAGTAACCAACTTCAGTTCATTAAACAGCTTTGGCATCACTTACAGCAGGAGGGCTCAGCTCTTCAGATTTATGTGACAGTCCCTCTTCCCAAAGCCATCCCAAATACCTCTCCTGTCAATGTTAATATGATTGTATTATATACATTATATTATTATATATTGCATTTCTATTTAAGAATTCTATATTATTCTCAAACACAATATTATTCTTTAAAAGTTATTCTTAAAGGAATGGATAAATTAATCAGATCACCTCAGGTTATGGTGAAGTTTGAGATCTATACTATAAGCCTAAATGGCTCAAGACTCAGGTTTTTCTGCAGTGTTTTAGTGAAATTCCTGTGTTGCTGCAGCTGTCCTGGTCTTATATGTTGGTAAATACTACAAACATTGGTGTCTGGCAAATAAACACCTTTTACGTGACTGCAACACATCAGATCTATGTCTTATTTGATTCAAAACAAAGCTGTTACAACACTGTTCTCAGCCACAGGACTGCAGATTTTAAAGCTAGTCAAAAGAGATGGTAAAAACTCAGCTCTGCTGCTTTTGTGAGAAGTATGTTTGTTTGCAGCATTTAAATGAAATGATAAAAGTAAATTTAAAAAATCTCCCATCAGATAGAAGGACAGAAATATTCTGCTTTGGAAAACTTTGTTTTGCAAAATGTATTAATTCAAATTCTAGTATTTTAATATTCTTTCACAGTGCAGATAGTCTCAGCTACCAGAGGAGCCAACTTCCTTTCTGAACATCTCTTTCAAGCTTTGGGCAAATCTCTATCATTGGAATTTTCACCACAATTGCTGGAAACTCATGGAGAAACAAATCTACCTTTCCTCTGCTCACATAAAGACTGCTTCTAGAAGCTTTCCAGCCAACTGCAGTAATTATATGCCTAAAGATCCAGAGAAGCACAAGAGATGGATTTCTGAAGCATATAATGGTCTGTGTTACTATTTTGAAGATTCAAAGGTTGCTACTGCTGCAGGTGGAAAGCACAGAAATGCACAAACGTGCTTCTTCCACACCGCTAATGAATATGAAGGAGCTCCTACAACTGCTCATTTTCAAACATCATAATAGAGAATAACCCAAATGTCCTTAAAACTTGTGTAGGATGTGGAAAAGACTCTCCTGCTTCAGGAGAAAAAAAACAAGCTTTACAATTTGATCTGAAAAAACAGAGATTCTGCTAAAGCACAAAGATTCATTAATGCACAAATGCTCTGTGAGAACACGGCTCAGGCTCTCCCATCATGAAAGCCATTACCCTCCAATTAGTACTCAGAGGTCAGTGAGGTTTGCATGGTTAAAATAAGCTACAAAGTCAGAATGCATTAGCCTTTATCTTTTCATTCTGTATTAATTTGCATTCATGCGGTACCCTCTCATCTCTGCGAGCTGCAACACCAAGGTCAGCAGGGGGAGCTCACCCTTCACTCGTCAGGGTTTGAGGCTTTTTAAGTGCAGTATCAAAGCAAAGAGACTATCAAAAAGACAACGGAAATCTTAAAATAGAAGGAACAGGTCAGATTTAATTAGAGCCTGATGAACACACCACGAGCCTGCAAACCCATCTGACTGTGGAACCTACCAGCCTGCAGAGCACCATTCCTGCTCACATCTTCACCTACTACAAGTGGCAGAAAGTATTTCCAGGGTCAGTACAATAAATTCAGTACAGCGAAACCAGTCATTGACTCTACTGAGCACACAGTAACGGATCCCACACTGATCCTGTTGAAATCAATGGGAATTCAGCCTTTGATGTTGTAGCTGCTTCCATGTTCCAAGAAGAGCTGCTTCTTCGGCTGCACTGGCTTTGACCCAACTGCTAGGTAAAAGGGTACTAGTGTTATTTCATGGCAATTGCTCTCCAGACAGAGGTGTTTATTAGAAATGAAGCCATGAACCGAGCAGATAGACAGGGCAGCTTCAGCAGGAAGAAAACCTTCATATTCCAGCATTCCAATGAATTTGCTGCAATGCTTTAAATTTGATGGCAAGGCTGTCCCTGGCTCTGACAGAGCCTAACTGCATGGGGAAAGCAGCCTAAACGGCAGGGGCTCAGCACAGATGCTGAGGTGAAGTCCTGTAATCCACAGAGGACCAGCAAAAAGAAGCAAAGCTTTCCGTAAATAGAAAGCATCCAGCCTATCCAGTATTTCACCTCAGAGCCACAGCAGGAATCAGTTCCTCCAACACACCTCTCCCTTCTAACACAGACACTTCTGCATGAAAACACCCTCTCCAGCACTTCCAAAGATCCCTGCTGTTAGAGAAACTCCTCAGTATATCCATCCCCACAGTTCCTGCTAAAGATTAATTCTCTTTTCCACCTGACAGCCCCAGCAGCTGCTGTGGAGGTCCATGACTCATATGTCATGAGGTTTAGCCAGCTCAGAAGCGCTAAGGAGGAGGCAAGGCTTGATGTCCACTTGTAAAGGAACAAACCATCATTTCATTTGTATTGTGTGACAGTGAACAATGCCCTCGTTTATGCAGGAGAAAGGCTAAACCAAACATTTTAGATTCAGGGTTTTGGGTATCTCCTTGCAGCAAGAGCTGCTACCAAACCAGAGACAAAGCAGACATTGAGCGCTCTGATGTTGGGAATTTTTCAGGTTCCAACATTTAGTCTTTTGCCAAGATCCATATCTGAATCTGAAATGCTAAAATCAACATCAGAGGCCAATTCTTTACCACGGACATCTGACTGTTGCTCTAGATGTTTCAAATCTTATCCTTTAAATTCAAGGCACTGAACTACCAAGAAAACCTTGACACTACATCACCTTTCTGCAGTAAAGAAATTCCCCAGCATACCATAAAGGCAAACATCTATATGGACAAATTAATATGAAGTCTCATAAATAAGAAATACAGCAAGGCATTATGATAGTAAAGCTCAAAGATAAACATTTGGCTGCTGGTGCTAAGGGTAGCACAGCTTCGTGTTCCATTACTGAAACAAGCAGGATCTAATTTTGCTCTATTAATCTGATTGCCCCAAGCAACAGCAATAGGCTGAGCTGTCAAAGAATCACATTTATAATCTGTTGCTCTCGTGACAAATTGTTTTTGTTCAATAATAAGCTTGCTGCTGCCCTGCTATGTGGCGACGCTGGAAAGTGAGAGGTAACACAGGGAGGCTTTTTGCTGTAGAAGGCCAACATACCCCTTCTGAACTTTAATATGACCAACTGGCTGATAGCTAAAGACCAGTAAAACTGCCATGCTGTGAGGTAAGAAACAGAAGCAGCTCTTGCAAGAAGATGCTGTGAAAGCACATGAAACAGTCTTATCAGAAACAGATACACCAGCTCCTGAGATTATACACGCTGGGCACTGACAGCGAGGAAGTGCTGACAATACTAACGACTTGCTAAGAGAGCTCTGGGAGATGCTGCAGGACTGGCTGATTTCTCTGTATCTGCTCAGCTATACATACTGATTCTATCAAGCTCATGATTGGGAACTGACCTTTAATAATATGCTCTGCCTGATAGCTTTAAGCTATCCATAAACTTGGAGTACAACTCATAAACTTGAGTATGAGGCATTCTACAGAGTTTGATTCACCTTAGGGTATGAATATGTGCATCAGTTCCCATTAGGTGAGAAGGGTGGAAACTCCCGAAGCATCACCACTGCAGTATCTGACAGCATGCACATGCTGTCCCTCACAGTAAAGGGGGACACAGCTGCCCACTGCCCCACTAAGGGTACAGCCCACTGTGGACAAGGGCATAGTTCAGTAGAAATGTTCTTCTGAGTCACATTTATCCCTTCCTGATTATATTGTGAGCAATTGTGCACATCTTTAGACTGTGAATGCAGCTGACTACCAGACAATTTACAGAGCTAATTGTCCTATTTAACCCAGAACTTGGTTTTCTACAGACTTTCCTAGCCAAGAAAAAACACTAGTCTTGACATTAGCATCTATACACTAACATTTTAACTTTCCTTCTGGGCTTTCTACTGCCTTCTCTTCAAACATATCAGTGTCACCTTGGAAGATGTCTCCATGAACATGAACCAAGAGCAGCTTCTCACTGTAATTCTATACAATGTACACTGTCCTCAGCTGCCGTAAACTTTAATTAAAATTGCTGTGGTTTTATGCTCTGGCATCATTATGGGTGTGTAATAATCTCATCATAGCAGACTCTCCAGAGGCTTCTCCTGGAATCACACTGCAATGCTGTGACCTCAAGTGACATCCTGTCCTTGAAGTGAAGCCTCCTGACTCTGACAGCACCTTGGGCACATTACTAGGAACATGGTATGTATCTGGAAAAGGACAGACCAAACTGTTTTGCCATGGGAAGCTAGAAAATGAATCAGCAGCAAAACAGTTAAAGCCCTTCTTCACAGCTTGCTTCCTTGCCCTTTGGCTAAACTGTGCAGTATAATAACATCTGTGTCTTCTGACAAGCTCTGTGTTTCCTTGCAAAGGAGATGGTTTGGTCCACCTGGTCTCTATCTTCAGGGCTTGCACAATCACCCTGTAATTAACCCTTTTCATTCCACTACTACATACCCCCAGGTACTCTGAAGACATGACTTAACCATACCTTGCAGATGCCCCAAGAAGAGTATAATAATAGTGCATTTCTTACGTACATTAGTACATAATAGTATAACATAATAGTATAGAGTACAAGGATTTCTCCCTTGGGAGAAACTGCAACCCAAGGGCTCTTCAACTCCCTTAGGAAAATCAATAGCAAACACAGATGAGAACCTGGAAGTATCCAGCTTCAACTCTGCCTACCAACCACAAAGCTATTTATTCTTCTGCTACATTGGTAGTATAACCACATCACATTTGTTCTGAAACACAAGGAGTAAACCAGTACACAAGCACTCGTACAATGCAGCAATTCCAGCACTGCTCACCAGTGATACTCAAGATGCACAAAAAGGAAAACCAGACTGGCTCTATTCCCAGAGCTGCCCTACTGTCACTACAAACAACCACAGTCAAAAGAGACAATGTCTTTGATCATTACATTTTCTGCAACCAGAAAAACACTGGTGGAACCGAAGCGGATAATTTCTGAGAAATATGCACATACATACCTTTGATAGCAAAAACTCCGTGACAGAAGTCCTTAAAATTGATTCTTCCCAAATCATTTGGGTCCAAGTACTTTGCCAGTTTTTCCACCTAAAAGAAAAGATCACAAAATACATGTTGAGCTTGCTGCATCGTCTACTGCTCAATTGATCTCTATCTTCTGCAGAAGAACCCAAGTGGAAGAATATCTGTAGCATTCACTTGAATCAGCCAACAAATTACTTTGCAAGGAAACATCATGTCTTTCACCCTGTTTATGATGAAAAGTAAGGTGCATGCTCTGACCCAAACTTCTGGGGCTGGAACACATCAATATTCTCCTAGAGGTGGCTCTCAAGAGCTTAACAAGGGGTGGATCTGTGACCTAGCCTCTCCCCTTAGAGCAAGATGCTAATGAATCTCTTTCCCTAGGAGCACTTGCTGTGTATACAAATCACAGGAACTGAAAACCATCCCTCTTATCAACAGTTATTGATACTCTTCTCAAGGGTAAGGACAGTGATGTGCACAACCCACAACAGCCTCATTCCATGAAGAATCCAAACTATAGGCGAGAAAACTCAATGGGCACTTGAGATCAAATAAAACTCCCTTGCCACAGCAGAGAACACAAGTTTGCACAGGAAAACAGAAGTACATTAACAGCACAGAGATGTGAGATATAGCCAAGAATGGTTCCATTCAGTATATGACGCAAATTTACTGCCTATAAACTCAGCCTCACAGTTTGGCCTTTCTGATCACCGTGCACCATAAAATGAGCTTATGCTGAATTTAAACACAGCCACCTGTTTAAGCTTTTGCCTCAAAGAAGGTCTGGCAGAATTTTCGGGAGGGTTTTGGGGAAGAGGGAGAAAAGCTGTGGTGTGCTGTGAACAGAGAAAGAACTACTAGAAAGAAAGGCAGAGTGGTCCATAGAGGTAGGCACAGTGCTGAGACACATCCCAGTGGGCTCTTCTCTCTGTGATAAATACGCTTCCTGACATGGTATATAAATCCCTTTGTGTGGCAGTGCCTTTGCTGTTGTACCTAGCGGGTACCCCCCCTCACTGAGGCAGAGCCAGCCCCTTGCTGCTAGTACACAAGCTCACAGCCAGCTGCAGCATCACGCTGACCTTGAACTGGGCCCTCCAGAGACCGTGGAGTATCAACAAGATGGGTGTAGGAGGCGAGGCCAGCAGGCACGTAGGATGCTGCACAATCCTGGTGACTACAATGTGAGCTCAGATATGTCAGTCTGAGCAGCAACAAAAGCCCAGTTGGAAAGATATGCAGCAAATGAATCCAGATGACCCAGTTTCTCCATTTTCTGGTGGGTTGGGGTTTTTTTACATGCTAACAAAACCCCAGCAGTTTCTTAAAGCCCTGCAGATAACACACTAATGTGTGCACATGACACTTCTTCCTTCAGATTCTGCCAGTGCTTATAAATTCCCTCAGTGCCAATAAATGCCATGATCAGCCAAAGACCTCATTTAGAACAGAAAAATCTGGATGAGAAAATACAACATTTTTACTCACACAAAATGCTGTATTGAATGAGAAACGAAAAAGTTGATCCAAGCATTGAATATTTTCCCCTCGATTTTTCTTCAGAAAAAGAAGAAATTGGCTCATGTACCAGGACAAATAAGGAGCTGTACGATGAGTTCAGAGCTCATGGCAAGTTAGAAATTTTCTTAGAAGTTTGTTATTGCAGAAGGCTTCAACAACTCAGGTTCTGACAACTGGGTCGTAGAATCCAACATCACAGCTATCGTGCGATTCATGATCCGGTTCCTACATCTGGTATCACAAGCAATTACTGTAGCCCTACTAATTTTTAGCAGCAGAGGACATGTTTGTGTTACAAAACAAAGTCACTTCACCAGAAACTGCAGTGTGAGTTTAATCTGTGTAAGACTGGCTGGAAATCCTTCCTGAAACCAATTAAGTAGAGATATCCTTGATACAGGAAAGCTGAGGCATGAGTTATCCCTGCTCACCTTCACCAACAGCAGAGATGTGACAGAAGCAGCAGTGGCAGAAATTCCTTTCTTCCAACTGTTTTTGGGAGCATTCAAAGCAGTAAAATCAAAACAGGCCACTGAGGCTGAGAGCCACAAGATTTTACAGCTGCAACATCTTCCTGACCACTGTAGCAGATGAAATCCACGGCAGATGAGTCAGTGGGTGTCACTGAGTCTGGCTGCAGAGGCTTTGATGGGGATCTTAAAGTAGTCACTAGAAGAGCGTCTGTCCCCTCGTGGACACAGCAACAAAATCTCATCAGACACTAGTCTTTCCCATTATGAGATCAGCCTGTAAGTCTCTGACAAATGGCAAGCTCCCTTCACTGTAATGTAAGTAAATGCTATTTCAGACACTTGCAGGATAGTTTTAGAGAATGCTGCTTCTGCTGGGTCTCTTGCTAAGCGGCAACAAATTGTGTTTTAGGTTTAAATACACATATTCTTGCAGCCAGCTGAGAAGCCTCTGCTCTACTTAATACAGTGCTGCAACACAGCAGTGTCACTGGGTGTTCCTTCTAGCACATTAAGTTTATTTCTCAAAGTTGATACAATGATTTAATCTATCAGTTGCTTGGTCATATACAGTTACTCTTTAAAATCGAATTAACTAAGATGTTACATGCCTGGGTGTGTTGGTTATTGAGGAACAGAGTATGTTCACATTTAGGTCTTAGCAATGTCTTAACACTAAATTAAATTATCACCTGAGCAAAGTGCTTCAGTCTCCAGTTTCCGCTAAATCTAATTTTGTAGGTCTTCAATTAGATTTTGTAATGGACATTGGTGCAGGAGATGATCGAAGAATTTACAGAACAGTCGGATGGAATTTATGCTTCTCATAGCCTGCTCACATCTGCAGCCATTCCTCATCAACTCAGGTCCCAGCACAGGTCACGAGTACAAGGATGTTGATCAATGGAGACTGCATTTAGGTGGACACGCATACAGAGTTTGTGCATTAACACACACATGTATTGTACATAAATCCCTGCACAGTTTTGAGCCAATAGCGCACTTGATGCTGCTTTTTGTACCAGTAGCTTTCTGTGGTAAGACAATAAATTTGTCCTAGTTAATTCCAGATTGAAGGTATTAATCAAAATTAAGCTCAGTTGCAAGTGGTGGCCAAAGAAATGATGCTGTCACAGCTACCCTAAATCTTCTCTGTTGTCTATATTACATCAACACTCAGTTTGTAGAGAAATAATGACCTACCCTCCTCCTCCCCAGAAAGAGCTGCATCCCAGCAATTCATCAGAAGTTGCAATACTTAATTACTGCTTTGGGAAATGTTAGGGGCTTGTCAGCCTAACTGCCAGGCTGCATCACATCGAAGCCTTCTCTGCAGTCCACAATCCCCTAGGCTTACAGCTACTGGGCCATGCAGCCTGGTTTTGGACATGTGGAATGCACAGGGAGCACACCAGTGCTGCATAAAGGCAGACTGGGCACCTCTGTGTCTCTGGACAGTACTTGCCTCTGCCTCCTCTGCAAGAGACACAGAGTGTAAAACCAACTGCTGACAAAATTCACTGAGTTGAACTGACTGTGTGAACACTGTGATAGCTATGTGCACCACAGGGAACACACACTGCACTCTGGAGCTTAACGTCAAAACCCATCACAATGAGCCGGAGACTGTTTTGGGCTGGGGATTGACACTTTCCTCTGTGCTACTACACAGAGCTGTCCCCTGCCATGTGGGACAGCACAAACACGGTCTGGATTGCGAAACAGTGCTTCATTGTATGAAGAGGACAAGGACAGAAAAAATCATCTGCAGGCTCAATAATTTAGCCGATTCTTTTGGCAGCTGCAAGGGTCTGTCTAATGAACCCTTCAGTCCACATCCAGTGGTCTCAGAGAGAAGACATAAATCATTTTTGCTTTGGGAAACAATCAGAGAAAACCAAACCCTCGGTGCCTATTGTTTAACTCGCTCGGATGAATGGGTGATTATCCTCTCAATGCAAACATATTTCTCCATTGTAGTAACAGGTCACTTCCACCAAAGCATTTGCCTCCTCTCTGTTGGGTTCCCAGCTACAATGTGCTGCAAAGAGGTGTTTGCTGCCTGCTGCTTTCTGATGAAACACGTCAAACAGACTCTACAATGAAAATGAAGGGATATGGGTCAGTGTGAAGAAACTATTTTAAAATCAAACCTGACCAAGGCAGAGGTGCACATTAATGAGCAGGAATTAGCAGTGCAAAGAAGTGGACATAAAGTGAGGCAGAATACTCTTCCACCAGAGAGCTGCTCATTCAGAATACAATTTCTGGAAGTGACACAGCAGTGAAGGGCTGAGGCTCTGTAGGACACACATTGTAGGAGAGCAAACTGGCTTGGGTCAGAAACCAGGAAGGGTTGGATTCTCAGCTCTAAGGCTGAGAGGAAATGATTTACAGCCCAGCTTTAAAGAGACTGGATACAGCAAGTGGAATCTCAGTATGAAATCTGCCATACTAAACCCTCCCAGGAAAGAGGAGAAGGCAGTAACCAAGTCAAAAGGCTGAACTCTGGAGAATCAGGCGCTGCAGAATTGCCTGCTGGATGTCAGAATCAATAACATGGCTGAGTCCAGACACAGGAGAGAGCAGACGTGAGATCCTGGTGACAGCAAAGCCAAGGCAGAAACCCACAGTCAGCCCAGTGGTTGCTAGCAAATTTACCTGCAAGATTTTCAAGCCCACTATGCACTGGGTGGGTTTTGTGCCCATAGCTGTGCTATCCTTTACTCATTTCCTGGGGGAAGGTCGTCTGTCAGATGGTGCCCTGCCACACAGCCCTGAGGTCTTAAGCTTTTAGAGGACCCAGTGTTTACACCGAATTCAAAGTGTCCTAACAATTACAAGAGAAGGAGGGCTTTTCCTTTGAATTCCATCTGGTCATTTGGGTTTAACTCTCACAAGAGGAGTGAAGCAGACAGAGGCAGTGAGCTTGCTGAAACAGAACTGTTGCCGTTTTGGCAACGTCACCCAACTCAGCAAATAGGAAATGAGCTTCCTTAGTTTCTTCAGCTCAAAGTTTCCCACTGTGTTAGCTACAGGCACCCCTAACTGTGGTGGGAATAGCTCTGAATTTACCACAGAAGAGAACTTTCCATTTCCCAGCTGTGTGCTAGTGAAGATGTGAGAGGTTCCCTCCTATCTCCTATATCTGCATGAGAGCATCAAGTAGGGCACACAGGTCCAACCTTCACTGCAGATGAGAAAGGCAAAGTGCTGCGTGGAGCCCTCTGTAGCCTGGGACAACACTCACATCTGCACTGAAGCACCCACCATGCTGCTTGAGCGTTAAGAAGGAAAAGAATTTTTGTAGCAGCAAGAGTGTGAGAACAAGAGAGGAGAGGTCATCGGCAAGTGAGTTCAATTACAGGGGCACCTCCCAGTCAAGGAACCCTCTCACCAGGGCCTCATATGGATGCTGCCAAATAGCTAGGTATTTTTTCCTGCAAAGACTTTCTGACTGGAACAGAATCCTGCTTCCATTTCCAGGCAAGAAGAAACACAGCATCTATTGACCTCACTGAATTTTCTTCAAAAACTGACCAGCATAAAGGAGATTTTGTTAACATTACATCTAAATATAACAATTTTGAGTTATTTGGTTCTGAGGGACCCCTTGTGGGCTCCATCCACTGAAATTTTACAGCAGGATCCAAGGCACAACTAGAAGATGCCGTTTGACACAACTCGTCTCAGCAGTTTGCCTTCATACTGCAGGAGTCTGTGAGCACGTCTCATGCTGAAGCATGAGCAGGGAACACCTGGGAGCTGTGAGACTGGCAAGACAAGCACTTGCAGCAAAGGTCAGGCTGTGCTGCAGCAGCGACATTTGGGCAGGATCTCCTGAAGCAGAAGCATTTGTGAGAAACCTCAAAAACAGCAAAAGAGATTAAATATGTAAATGCTGCAGGGTGGAATAAGAAAAGCTCCCACATGACTTACACAGGATGCTGCAGAACTGCCCTCACCCTGACTTTCATAGGTCCTGGTCCTCCACTACACTGTGCAGCTGGACACAGCCATCTAGACACCAGCAGTTTTTTGCCTTGTCTCCTTGCAGACAACACCAGATACAGGCTTTGTTGTTTCCTTGTGTTTACAAACTCCTGAATAACAACTTGAGCTATTCAGTTCCTTCGAAAGGGCTACTATTAAAACCAGCCTGCCAGATCAGAGATGCACAGGCTAGTGGGTGCTAGCAAACCCACTGGTGGTAGGACTGGTCCTTCTCGGAGTCTATCTGATGTTTGCATCTACAGACTGGAAGTAAATATAAAACATAACGATGACATTTGCAGACGACAGGCTGATAATAACAGCAGTGCAGGCAGCCACACTCCTCTGGATGGTTTAATAAATGAAAGCCATACAACAGAAGGTTTTAAACACCACCAGGCGAGGTCACAAAACAGAAAAGAATACAAAGGAGAAGGAAAGGGAGGGACACATCTCCTGAGATGAGGACTGTCTTTTGATGAGCTGGGATTTACAGATGCAAGGGAGATGAATGAGGCTTCTCTGTGCTATTCTGGCAATTCTGGGAAGCAAAGCTACATGAAAGAAATGATTTTATCTTGCACTGGAGAAACAAGTTGTAGCTCACTTGTGGTACCCACTTTGAAAAGAAACACTTAAAATCCAGACACGCTGTAGAGAACTGACATAACATTCAAGTGCTGTGCAAGCACCTTATGCAACCAAACTTAAAGAGAGTCTTCTCTGTTCCGTTTGACTAAAAGGAGACTGAGCAGTGATTTATTACTTAGGTATAGACTTCTGCAAGCAGGAAACTGCAGGTTCTAAAGGCCTTTTTAGTCTAGCAGAGGAAAGACATAAAGAACCATTATCTGCAAATAGAAATGGAACAAATTCAAATTAAGAAAAAGACACCATTTTTAATCAGTGTGGTTGTTTACCCATGAGAACTGTACAACAGCACTGGTCTGGAACTAAAAAAAGGTACTGGACTCCCTCATCTGAGGCCTTTTGAGGAGACAATGAGATACGGCTGGAAGATTGACCTACCCTAGAGTAAGTGGGTTGAAAGCTGTGCTGTCACCAATCCAGGACATCACCTAGAGGACCTGATGCTCTCCCTAACCCTAGACCAGATGAAAAGCTGTGTTCCTAGTCACAAATGTAAGGTGTGGAAGGGGAGTGTTTAGGAATCCGAGTCCAACAAACAGCCTGTCCTCACCATGCTGTTCTGGCAGTGTACTGCAAATAATTCATACCACTGCAAACAGCATCATGAATTTCTATCAGCCACTGTCTGATCCCAAAACATGCAGAAACATGCATCACTGCTGGAAACAATGCCTCCAATTTTGCTTTGAGTTTTTATTTCAAGCATCAGTCATTGCCTCTTGGTTCTTTATCAGCAGGCTTTGAAGTCTGGAAGTTAGCTTGTCTGTAAACAGAAACAATTGCTTCAGCTTCTGTTTCAACCGGGGACACACAATTTACCAGCTAGAAGGCAGATTCTGGGACTCTATCCTAAATGACAAAAGCAGATTTGCTAAATAGTCCTGGCTTTGACTTTGAGCAAATTCTGCAATCTAGTGATGGCTCTGATGAAAATAAATCTGACCAAATTGAAAGAAGCCCATTCCTTGGCATCCCTGGTTTAGCACCAATGCATGTGGTTAGGTCCTCTTCTAAATATGAACTGGGTCCATGGGGGCTTAGTACAAAGGGGCAAAAATAACTGCCTGTTATCCAGATGGAGAAAACCCACAATGTGCTTAGAGAGCGAGATGTGTCAGTGAATTATAAAACCACAGAAAGAGGTGGTTTCAGTGGCACTGCAGGTGGTGAGTGCACTCAAAGGCAAAGGGAAGTTTCTAGCATTCATGTGTTATTAAAGCCCTGCGTAAGCATTACCTCGACTCAGGTGGGCGACAGATGGTGAATGCAGTTAACTGCTGAAGCAGGACTGGTGGAGCTCTGCAGATCTGCAGTATTGCCCAGGCCAGCTGCTGTCCTTCAGAATCACAAGGAGAACAAGGGTTACACATCTGCTGAGCCATACTTGCCTGCTCCTGGAGGAGAAGCTTTGGAGCACTTTATAGAAGTGACAATGGAAAAGGAGGACAGTTAACCACCTCTTCTCAGCTCACAGGAGTGATGAGGTTAGGAACAATAAGGCTCATATCATGGCCTTCTTGGCAGGATGGTATAACTGGCTGGACTGGGACATCCATGCTGCTGGGGAAACTGTCCACTGTCCAGGAGACTGGCACGAGGGTCAGAGCTGCAAGTTTACCAGCAGCCTGCTGTTACCAGCAAAGTATTTCATCTGCTTTGGCTCCTCCTTCCTTAAAATGGCTATGGCAGTACTTAAACCACATGAACAGGGCACTGTAAAAGTGATGATACCACAGACAGCAGAGAGATCTTTGTGGTGTCGTGGTGTCTGCCACCTCCTAAAACATCTCCTTGACCCTACATGGAACAGCAGACAGACTAATGACTTGGCTGAGTACAACACACAGGCATGACCAAACTGTTGTCTGTGGCAGTCAAAGTTGCCCCAGTGGGCCAGTTGCACTCATGGCCATCTGATTTTCCTATTCTGTCAAACAGATGTTATTGTCTCTGACAAAAAAGAATTGAGCCATACAGTACTGCTTAAAGGGAACACATTAGGGATGGATTTGTTTAAAACATTCTAATATGCAAGGAAGCCATAATGAGATCAGAACACCCCATGGACCTCAGTGCATAAGAGAAATCCAGGCAATGGCAGGAGATTCATGGTGTGATTTCTGTTTTGTAATGAGAAATCACTTGTGGGATGACATAAACCTTATGTGGGATAACTCCAAATACAACTCCTGCACTATTGCATATCCAGATTGGTAGTTAATGCTTTTGCAAGTTAGGATTTCTAACCATAGTGGAGTTATTACATCTAAGAAACCCCTTCTCTTGCCCCATCTCTCTCCCAGGCTGACCTCTCTGCTTGAGGAACAAAACATTTTATAAACACAGTGAATCATCAAAACACTTGGAACAGCATGTGAATAGTCCTGAGTGTGGCCACATCCAAGAAAGGATCACTGCCTGGAATGAAGAAGTTTTCAGCATTTCCTCAGGGTACACATCTCAAGAGACTCTTCACAGCTATAGAAACAACTTTCTCTCATCCTGTTTGCAAGCCAGAGACCATCACAAATCCTGGTGAGTTTTTCCACTGCCATCTACACCTTGGATAATCAATTGCTTTAGATAACCAATACCGCTACACCAGTGTTTCTTGTTTGTTTTGTCCCTCCTAATGTAATGTAGCAGCTGACAATGAGCAAGCACCAGAATCATAAGACTAACATCTCTCTACAGACTTCCCCAACATCCACGAGCGACATCTCATTTAAAGTTACTTAAACAGAGCTGATTTGAACAGGATTCTGTTTCCCTCCTTCCCTCTGATGCCGTGTTGCAAAACAAGACATTTGGCTGGGCCTTCCGATCTTACAACAGTCTATGGGGAATCCCACACAGTCTGGAACACCATGGGAACAGAGAGCAAGGCTAAAAATATGCCAGAGCCATCTGTTCACTCTTAAGTGATTTTTTTGTGTTGCTCTGGAAAAAAACGGGTTAATGCATTGAACCATCTTCCTAAAACCACTGATTCACTCGCTTGCTAAAATAAGCAGGGCTGCATTAACACCTTCTCCTCCACTCCCACCAGAGCTGAAACCAAGGCTTGCTGGAAAACAAGGCTATTAGCAAAAGCTGTGACAGGCTGAAACGAAGTGCAGCCCATTACTGTCTTGTTCATTAGCATAAGTCACTACAGCATAAAATCATCAGATCTCAAGAGATGCAGGCACCGCTCATGTGGGTGCAGCAGGCTTTACCTTTTAAACAAGGAGGAAAATGTTTGGGTAATATCAGGCTTCATCAGCGATGCAGCAGGTTTTATTTTGAGAGAAAAATATTCCTCCTCTCTGCAGCTCATGGGGTGTGTGATTGCTCTCGTCAGTGTGGAGAAGCAACACCATAATGGTTTTCATGGCTTCCAATTGTAAGACATCACCCACATGAGACCTACTCCAGGAACAATGATCATTTTCTGAAGTAAAACTGTGGAGAGAGGTGGGGCACACAGTGCCAGCTTGTCAGCCAACCTTTTCTCAGCACCTGTCTTGCTGACACATCCGCAGTCACATTTTAATTGAGGTGTTGTCACTTACAGAGAACAACCACCACCACAGACCAGCAGGAAGAGGCTGGAGAAAACAGAGCAAGGTTGAACCATGACTGGTAGGTAGGTAGGTCACAGCATGCAGCTCAGATATCTTCTGTACCAGTGACAACAATGTCCAAAGTCAAAGAGAAGCTGCAGAAAATTCTCCAAACCAGAACCTAAAGCTACAGCCAGTGCTACAAGTGTTCTCCAGGCTCGTGCAGAAACACAGGCAGTGACTCCAGACTGCATGGCTTACACATGAGCACAAGGTACTGTCCTACCAGCCATGCCATGGCACTTCATCTCTTCAATTTTGATTCACAGGTCAGAACCATGACTAAGTGCAGCAGCCTCCTGAGATACAGTATCACCCAGCTTTGTCGGCAGCATCCTTACAGGTGGGATTTCTAGCCTCAAAGACTCAAAGCAAGTATTACTCTTAGCAGCTTCTTCTGACTGCATGTTTTCATTGTTCCTTAATCATAAAATTAATCAATCAGTGGCCAGAACACGGTGCCGTGTTTCACACACATCTACTGTCAACACCAGACTGTGGTCTGGGGGCCAGCCAGACACCCACCCAGGGCAGCACCATGTGGGCATTTGCAGCTCTCTCAACCAGATGTCCTGAAATCAGTTTTGAACTAGGCTGTAAAAAAGGAATGTGGCTGGCTTTTAGCATGCTTACAGGTACCAAGGGTGAAACATCTCACGATCTGATCTCAAATGCAAATGCCTGAGCAGCAGTCCTGAAATTAAACTGAACGAAAAGAATTTTCATGGCAAATTAATGCTTTGACACAAATCCTGGGAGGAATGAACACTGGCTGAATCCAGTGCAGGGAGACACACACTAGTTAAGATGACAAACACGAAGCAGAAAGGTACAATTAAAGGAATAATCTTCCACTTAGTTGAGGAGAAAAGATGCTTAACCTTTCAGAAAAATGTGGCTGTGAGATAACGTCCCTCCCCAGAGAAGAAGCCGAGGAGGAAACGATCAGGAAGGACCACTGACTATGGTGGGATAATTACCAGGTATGAGCAGCAGCTGACTCCTGTGACGTCAAGACACAGGGAGCCCAGATAGGAGGCTGTGACAGCAGTCGCAGAGCACGAGCCAGGACTGCTAATGCTCAGTGAGGAAAATGACAGACTCACCAAGAGCAAAGCTACCAGGGAAGAAGGGAGTCTTCGCTGGAGCTCCATTTGTTTTCTCTGGTGTGGAACATCCTCTATCCACTTCCAGCCAGCTTCTGTAGAGTTTTGCTTCAGAACATCAACACAAGAGAGGAGTGATCTAGTTTCTTCTTTTCACTGTACTTCACCTCAACTCCAGGTATAACACACAGAGTAAAAGGTTATTTCTAGAGTAGCTGAGACCCTTTAAAAACCAGAGATGTACCAACATCTGCTTCTAGGCTTTTCAGACCACAGACTCTCCTTCACCTCACAGTTACCAGTTTAAACAGTCTTGACAAGCTATTGATCCTCTGTGAAATCCCTAAATAGGCAAAACCTTATTACTCTGTTTTTGCCAGACCTTGCAGAGTGCAATCTCTCTCAAATACTCAGAGATTCTACAGCTGCTGTCTCTCAACCTGTCAACACTGTGCTTGTGTCTATTTTCTTCCAACATAAAGATGTCTTGTACAAATTACAACCAAGAGGTGAGAGAATGCAGAAGTCCCAACAGATTTAGACTGCAAGGCTCTCACCCAAGTGCATGTCACTGCAGTGCTGGATCTGAGAAACCAGTTCACCACTAACAGCTAAACCTGCACCAGCCACATGAAACCACGGATACTTATCCTGTGCTTCCACGTAGTTTCTGATGCACATCAGAAACTATGACACATCATCTGCAACAAGGACCTAATAGTTACTGACAGTGATAAGGCTCAGTGAAGCCCTGTAGCAAGGGTAAAGGTATGAAACATGAGAGCCTGAAAGAACAAAGGAGCCTTCTGAGAACAGCTTTGATTGGGCCAGTTCACTAAAGGAATCCAGGCTGGGCAGTGTACAGTTGGTTTCCTCACCATGGAGTGCAGTAGGTTTCATGGTCTGTGCCATCTCAAAGAGGGAGACATTGTTACATCTGCATAGAATGGCACTGTCTAATGACTGAGGGCTCCCCACAAGGGCTGATTCTGCCTAATGCATTCATGGGCTGGGTGCTTTTATTGAAATCTCTCTGTGAAGACTGACTTTGGGAGATGATGAACCTCAGGGCTGCTGCTTGGTCAATACATAAGGGGAAACACCAAAGGTAAAACAAGCAGGTGCCAAAACACAGTCTGCTTTACAGATTAACAGCAGGGAGGGGCTCCCACCCCCATGGTAGTACCTCACCTCTGCTGAATAGCAAGGAGCTGCTGTATCTCTTGATCATACTGGTTTGGACAGGATCCATGTGCTTTTGTAAGAGGAAGAATAACAGCCTCGCAGGCAAGGTGTACAGATATTACAGAGATGGGCATCCTGCCAACACTGACTCTTGGAGGGGTGAGAGACAAACACAATCTCCTGGACAAAATACATTCTGTCTCCTACCAACTAGACAGTTATCTGTGTAACTGGGGTGGACCACAGTCTGGCAAATGTGGGGAACGTGGAAGTGGTCATGGAGATCCTCCATGGTGTCCCAGGAACAGCTTAGATAAAGGTGATCTAGAACACGGCAACTGATGTTCAAGTACATCTGAGTCACAATGAAATGTTGCCCAGATGCCTGCATAGCCTTGCTGTTCTTTCTGGGTGTGAAGTTACATCTCTCACAAGTAAAGACTGATGCATATTTATTAAATGATGGAGTACCTATCCCACCAGACAGGCTTAACCAGGGGAGGGAAATACACACAAAGGCACAACAGCATACTAGATCTGACCTTGAAGGATGCCAGCAGCAGTGGACTTGACACAGGAGTCACTTGTGCTATATTATACAATGAAAGTCATGCTAGAACTTAATGGCTGTAAAATCTATAAATCACAAAACCAGCGGGTGGTATTTAACTCTGAAAAGTGCTTTTGCAATAAATTTCCAAACCTTGGCAAACAATGCTTAGCCTCTTAGTTCAGAGATGCTGGAAGGCATCATTACCATGTGGGACTTAAATCAAACTTGCCTCTTACAAGGACTTTAACCTTCTCCAGATGGATATCACTTTCCAGTGGCCACAATCATTCAGACACAGGCCAGCAGTCAGCACTCCCTGTCTGCAGGCCAAATTCTGCTCTCACTGGTCCAGAACAAATCTCCTTACAGCCCGGTTTGTCACAGGCTCATTAAGCAGGCCAGGTACAAAAGTGAAGTGTTGAGAATTACAAATAAGCACTTCGTTTCAAACCTCCATAATTGCTGGTCTCAGCAGCTCTGTGATTTTTCTCAGTGCACCCCTGGTTGTGGGCTGCCTGTCATCCCAGACTCCAGAAATACCGGTACAGACTGTCCCAAATCTGCATACAAAGGATATCTTTACACACATCTCACAAAACACAACTTCATCACCTTCACTGCTTTACAGATTTAGATGAGATGAGGAGCCACAGAACAGGTCACATTATTTCTTGCAGAGAGTTTACAAAATGGTTTTGCTCTCTCTGCAATAGGAATCCCTCTTCAAAAGGACCAGCAGCAAAGCTCTGCACTTGTCTTTCAAAGCTACCGACCCAGAGCCTAATGGTCTATGGTTTCCTGCTGAACCCTCTGTGTACAGGAACAGCATCAGCACAGCTCTTTCATGTAGTTTGCATCCAGCAGTGAGATATGGGGAAACATCAAGACTCCGCAGAAGGGAATATTTTGTCAGTGAGAATAAAAGGGCACCATCCATCTGGCCAGCAGCAGAGAGCCCCGAGCTGGCAGAGACAAATCCCCTGCTCCAGGGTGTTTTGTATCTTGATGATAAACTCTTGTGGCTAAATTGCTTCTGGCTCCTGTCAAGTGTCTCTCTGCTCCCTGTTTGTTTACACTGCTGGTGCACTGGTGAGAATTCTGGAAAGCTGCAAGAACTGAAGGACTGCTACACTTTCTGATAGCGATGGCAAGGCCTTCTATGAGGCATGCTTTGTCTGGGATAAGAATGAACAAGTAATAATAATGAAAAGAAGAATCTTGGAGCACCTAGAATGGAGCAACACTGAACAGCAGCACCAACAGCAGCCAGAGGTCAGCATTTGTGCCAAAGAAAGAGAAGGTAACATTCACAAGAAGAGAAGAAATATTAGAAGGTAGCATTTGTGTCCTTGTTACTATCCATTTTATGGCATGTGTGTGAACAAAGGACTTGGGAAGATGAATGGCCAGTGCTGAGCTCAAGGAAAGCTGCAGTTTTACGCTGAGACCTTCCACCCATCGACCTCAGCCTAAAGCCACACAGACCCAAAGGCTCACTGCAGGTTTTCTCCCTGGGGAGGATGCCATAAACTGGTAACTAAGCAAGTGCTGCCCACCTCAACCGGTGGGATCTGTATTTCAGGGACAGTCTTGAGTGCTGAGATGCTGTGAGAGGCAAACAGCCTGCAGGGAGGCACAGAAGCACAGGTGTAACCCTGCACAGTGCAGCTGTGGCACAAAGCTGAAGGAAGGGACCAGGAACATTCCTTTTGACCCTCTGGTCCGTGCGCATGATCTGCAGTGAGGATAAGCCAATTCATAGCAAGCCCTTTCATCCTTGGTCAAGCTTCTCACAAGCAGCAGTACTCAGCAGGACAGTGAGTCTTACCAAGAGATTTGACAGAGATCAGCAGATTCATGGAAGTCTGCCACAGTTTTGCTGTGCGTTAGAAAGAAGCTGGAAATGCACTTTTTCAGTGTCAGTGGCTCCTGAACAATGGCTTTTCTCTTTGTGATTTTCTGTTGTTTCTCTTGGCACTGGAAAAACCTTTCCCTATAACTCGGAATTCTCTGTTTCTAGGACATTTCCTTCCTGCACTAGCTAAGTAAATTTTACATCTTGTATACTTGACCTTTCAGAGCAAGCTCTCATCTGGTTTTCAAGTTTTTTCCTGTGCTTGTATTCCAGGATCATCTACTTGGCTGATTCAAACAGAAAAGCCTACGCTTGTTCCAAAGATACTTGCTCTGTGGGCTATAAATATCTTACTGCACCTATAATATAGGTATACATTCAGTGCTAAGGCAGCAAGCTGAATTCAAGCCTTAAGAGCATCTGTGAATCAGGTACAGGCAATAGCCTTTCTCATCCTGGCAGGTCAGATCTAACACAGCCCCTCTAAGATGTGCACTGATGGTTCATTTTGTGCTTGGATGCACTACATATTGACAGCAAAGGGATTCTGTGGCAACCAGTGCTAGATCCAAGTCACAGGTTAGTGCCTCAGACAGACTAGACAATCTGTCACTCCTTGAATAAATTATCTGCTCAGAGAAGAATATAATGCCATGCTATTCTCAAATAATCACTCTCTTTTCCTCTTGCCCTTCCACGGTAGTTTAAGCTGCATACACTGACTGCTCAATCTGTGGAAGTCTGCAAACATAGCTGAGGCTTCTACTGCCTCAGGGTCCTCCTTTTTTATCATTTGAAACCACAGCAACGCCAGCAACTTGTTTCAGAAGAGAAAAGCACCATCACTCAAGTCCGTAATGCCAGGAAGCTGTCCCTGAGGAGAAGGTGGGACTTGGAAGCTTCAAGAGCAAAGAGATGGGAAATACAAGTGAGAAAAGGAGGGGGATTTCTCTTCCTCAAAGAAACACCAACCCAAAGTGCGGTTAGATCTCATCTGTGCTTGTCCTGCCTCTGCACCAAGAAGGTGCTCCAGCTTCTGGAGTCTGTGACACTGGAAAAAGTATCTCCAGAGAATAAGAGTTTTCTGTACAATTCCTGTTGTGGTTTTCTCTAGTGATCTCAACAATGAGCCTCTGCCATTTACAGAAACAGGCTGTTTTGTCCCCGGCATGCTGCTGCTGTCCTCGCTGAAGCAAAACAAAACATCTAATGGCAAGGATGGCACAAATCGGCTCCTTGTGTGAAAGGCCAGCGGTCAGCCTGGGTAGGAGCTGCTGGCCAGGCTCCAGAGTGAGCATAACTGGTATAAAGGGAATTCTGCCTGAATAAAGAGCTGCAGACTAAACTGCTAGGAAAAGCCAACTCAAGAGTGTCTGAATACATCAGAGGTCAAATGTTAAGTAAATACTCGATTAAGGAAGGAGGACAAGTAATTAGTATGGCTAATTCTGTGCTGAAATGGTCTGGATCATGTACACATACACATTCACCCCAGCACCACCTTCCATACAAAGTAAGTCTCAGTTCTTGAAAGAGTAGCTCAGCTTTCAGCAGACCTGCATTAAGTTACCAACTCTGCCACAAACTCGGTGTTTTTGTCACAGCCAGGTCATTAGTTTCGTTGCATGTCCCCTTCCCAAACCCCAGGATCATGAAAATTAGTACAAACCAACCAAGACACTTAGACACTACAGCAATGAATCAAATCTCTGTGCATAGATGTGTTTCTATACATCAAGTACCTGCAGCAATTACAGCATCCAAGAACTTCTGAGAGGTCAAGCAAATGCTTCTCACTGTAGATCTACTCTGAAAATAGGTCCTGTATGAAAGAGTCTCATTACCAACAAACAGAAGCGCACATTGGGCACTGAAACCATTCAACAGGGGACAGCTGACATAGATCACGGATGTATGAAAAGCAGCAAAAGTTCTATGCAGTGTTACATAAAACCCGTTGGAAACACCAGGCTTGACTGGATTGAACCTATTTGGCCTGTGCTCTCACCTATTGCAACACAGCCCTCACAACCGACTTGCAGGAGTGAAGAGATTCTAAAAATAACCAGGGAAAGGGAAGGGGGATGAGGAGGAAAATGGTTTTTTTGGCCTGGCCAACAGGTTGGGCAGCCACTCACAAAGTCCAAGGAACACTTGATTACAGTCCTGCTCCAACAGCAACCCTGTGCTCCCTAACGCCCTGGTGGCAGAGCAGTAATGGAAACTGAACAGGGCCCAGATACATCTGTAAGACAGGCAGGAAGGGAGGGTTTGCTCAGCCTGAGGACAGGCCAGAAATTATAATGAATCAGCCAAAAGAAAGCTTGAACACATGATAAAAATCTAGGTGTCAGTGAACCAGGACACCACCCTGGTGCTAATCCACATACACACAGCTGCTACTTCAGTAACAGCAATCCAGTCCCCAGCCTGTTTAGCTTATACAAGCTGTAAAATTTGACCTAAAAAATGTTAGAATTGAAACACCTTCCCCCTCCAATATGTTTGCCTCTGCTTCCTCAAATCAAACCATTCTGGGAAAGCCAATGCAAAATTATATTCTTAGTGCAAGCTTTCATCCTCTGCTCAGATTTGAGGAGCATGCTGGAAGAATCCTTCTTTCCCCCTTCCCACTCCCATTCCCATTTAACTACACCATATTGCAGCTGTTGCACACCTGGTGCTGTGTAAGTGAAAGGGGCTTCCCATACATTTCTAGGCAAAGTAATGAAATCTCTGTGCTGATTAATGGTCCCAGCACATAGAACACATTTAATACTGCCATAGAACTAAGTTTATACAGTATCTGGGAACTATCTGCAAGCATATGTAACAGCTAGATTTCATCTAACACTTCCAACCCTCTTGTGTTTTATCACTGACATTGACTTCAGGTTACTGCTGAGAGATGGGCAGATAATGGCAAGGACACCTGATTATGCACAAGATACTGCTAAAGCCAGCACAGAGGTACTGCATCCCAAATCCTGCCCTTGCAAACCGAGCGTGTCCTGATGGAGCAAAATCTACAGAACAGCCTGGCTGTGCAGATCTCCTCCATCTCGCACTAGAGCAAGATCTGAAATCCAACAGCAGCACTCACAGCTCTGTGTGCAATTACATCAGACGTAAGATTTAACAGCTGGCTAGTTAGGATAAAAACAAGCAACATCAACAGCAAATTTTAATTTCTTCCTTACTTTCTCTGACTTCCTTGTGTTATTTTTCCCCTAGAGAAGGCATTCAGAGCTGTGCTGGAGTAATAGAGGACAGCCAGCCTGTAGCTGTCATATAATTATCAGTTGTCATCTCATCTGAAAGACAACCCAGAAAGGCTCCCACTGCGTCAGATATACAATTAACTTGTTCTTCTCTGGCAAGGGCACTGCTTGGGTGAAATGCTTTAGAGGCTCTTCTTTCTCCTAGAAAACTCATGACAAAGCTGTACTCTTACTTCAAATCTCAGAGCAGCTCTAAGTGTTTTTGCCTTAGTCTCAGCCCTTCAGTATTACTGTCATTGATTTGTATGGAAAACCTACTGTTATCCTACAGCCTTAGACTATGATTAGTGCTGCAGCTCCAGGAGTCCTGCTCTGGCATTTACACACTCTTCAACCCAGGACAGAGGTAGACAGTGCAGGGCAAATGGCACTGTGCCTCTTCTGATAGACAGTGTATGGGTGGTCTGCTCAAAGTCGCTCAGGAAAACATGTTCAAACACAGACAGAAGCCTCACGTCACAGGTTCACAGGTTTGCAGGTTAGAAGGGACCTCAGGGATCATCTAGTCTGACCTCTTAAAGCAGCATACAGTTTAAATGAGCTAGCCCAGAACCCTATCAATCTAAGCCTCAAAATTGCCTAAAGTTGAGCAATCCACCACTTGGAAGACCATTCATGCACAGAAACACCAGCTTTACACAGTTTTGTTTCTTTTCATCTCACCATGGCATACAATAAAATGCATTTGGCTTATATGATACAGCAAATACTTTCTCTGCTTATACAGCTGATCATGTCTGTGCTATCATTTCGCAGGCTCCTAAAAGTCCCTATGAGCTTTGATCTCATTGAGGGCTCAACAGCAGCTCTCTAGAGCATCACACCCCACAGCAGGAGCAAATAATGAAGTGAAGAACCTGAAGAGAACTGAATATTCAGAGGGTCAGGAAGAAGCAATAAAACATCACACTTTGTGTTACTACTGAACAGAACAATTTATCAGACACTCTCAGTAAATCCTCTTAGTGGTTCCACTTCCCCACCCCAGAAATAAACTTGTGCTACATACCAGTCACTGAACAGGGAGACATCTACAGCCCAGTGTCAAAGCTACCATAGATCAACTCCTCCTGTCCTCAAAAGGACAAAATTCACACTCTAGACAATGTCAGGATAAAGCCCTGATTAAATGAAAGTCACTGCACATTCTGCTTAGAGTTTTTCACTTCATAAAGCGAATGGAACAACCTCAGGACCTGCCAAAAGAAGAAAGGAAATCTGCCAAAGAAGTCACCACCTAGCACACAGCATCCAGTCAGCACGTTCCAATTCTGACAGCAGAAAAAGGCAGCAGCAAATCCTGTGCAAATAACTCATTGGTAAAGATTTGCAACGCGAGAAAGGACTTAAGCTGGGGCCACTGAAATTGAGCACAAATGGGGATCAGTGACACTAAAGGCATGGAACTAATGTAAAATGTTTACTCTCAGAAGTGGAAGAAAATGACACAGAGAGATTTAAAAGAGCTGAATATTCCTAAAGCACAAGGCTGCTGATGCAGTCTGAATACTGGGGGATGAAGGTCAGACCATACCAGTCTCAGTGTTCCTTAACCAGATGTTACTGCTCCCACTCGCTCACCAGAAGAGCTGATCACATAAGAGCTCCCACTCTTCATCGCAGCACAGAGAAGCATATTCTGATTTTTAAGTCTCAAAGTCTGTGGACAGCCAGTGAGCTCCAACATTCCCACAAAAGCTCTCCCAGAAGTGCTACTAGAGTTTGGTAGTCCAGCAACCTTCCACCCCGGCACTGGAGTCCTAACTGCATGCTTAGTAAGATGTGTGTGGAGTCCACAAAGCACACTGGGCACTCCTGGTAAGATGTTTCCTGAGCTGCTCTCCTTTAGCTCTGCTACTTTGATGCTTAGCGAGGAAAGCAAGGGTGTGAATGAAAGGAAGCTGTGGATCCACAGTTAGGAAGGCAACTGCTCAGGATGTGATCAAACTGCTCCTGAGGACTGAAGGTTTCAAAGGATGACTGACATACACATTCTCCTGTGCAGGGCTATGAGGCAGCAGCCTCCTGCCTAAGGACTTCTGCAAAGCACAGCAGCACTGAGCTGGGCTGCGCCCATCCCTCTGACTGTGCCCTATGCACAAAAAGAGGGAAATTATGGCTCAACGGAAAGCTTGGGCAGTGTTTCCACAATAACTGTTCACACCCACATCTCTAAGAAGCAAGATAAAGAGACCTGTGAGTATTTAAACTAGCATTTATTAATCACTTCATTGTTTCTTCTGCATAAATGTTATATAACTGGGAATAATAATAAAATAATGCAGTACATTACCTTGGGAATAGGGCTCCTGAGTTTTAAGCATAAACTGGTACAGCTCCTTTTACTCTAATAGAACCATTACAGGCCCTATTCCAACCTCAGATTGGCATCAATCAGAATTTCATTAAAGTGCAGTTACATCAATGCTAGAGCAATGGAGAACAGAGTTAGACCCTTGAAGTGCCCTTCAATCTGAGGGAATAAAAATCCTCAAGAGAATTTGTTCATCTAATAACAATCAAAGAGACATGCTAAATTTCTCCACGTGATTTTGCACGAGGTCACTAAAGTCTCAGTTCCCTTTTGTTCACGTTCAAATGTTTTCAAGAGTGACAGAAGACAGATGGGTTCTTCCTTCTATGCCAGTAAAAACCAGAACTATGAAGCTTCTGGAATTTTTCAACAGTAAAGACCAAAGAAGTCTAAGATGAAACACCATTGCTTTTGTTTGAAAAGGTAGTGAAGTCTTACCACAAAGACAAAGACACAGCAAAGATTTAAACAAGTGTCACTTGGCTTTTAAAAGTTTGAATTCAGAGCTCACAGGCATTTTGGTCCAGGTTTGGCTGAGCCCAGCTCAGGCAAAATTGTGACTCTTGTATGCAATCCAGACTGTCTCTTCCCTCATTGCCAAAGATATGTCTAATCTTTCTGTCAAAATGCAGACTGGAGCTAGGAGTAAGTTTTTGTACTTCCTGAGCACAAAATTAAAGCAGGAACAAGAAAATCTGTGTTCAAGCAGTCGCCAGAAGTTGCAAATCACAGCTGTCATTGGTAAGAAAAAGTGAACCCTGCCAAAAGACAACTACAGTAAATGCAGTGGCCGCATGTGTGCTCAGGCTTTCGCATTCAGTACTGCAGAGAAATCTGTTACCCATTGAGACAGTATTTCCATCCTTATCCCTTCTGTGTTCACAACTCAGCCATTATAATTTCTGCTGAGTGCCCTTTATCTGATTTGAAAGTGTCAGGACTGATTATTTGCTGGGTCTGTCCCATAATTTCAAAATCCAAATCAATTTTAAACATACTGAGCAAACACCAGGAGAGGTGCCTTATTCTATTCTGCTCTATCCCAGTGATTCCGAGGGTT
Organism: Upupa epops; assembly: GCA_013397515.1. NCBI lineage: Eukaryota > Metazoa > Chordata > Aves > Bucerotiformes > Upupidae > Upupa > Upupa epops. The sequence goes on from VZRI01014403.1 coordinate 1,327,575, forward strand.
ACTCAGTTTCTTTGCACCTATTTTTAGCTCTATTCTAACCACCATGGCCCTTGATAAAATATGTTCTTCTGAATATGTGGCTGATCCTTTCCCCTCCCTCTTCAAGGTACTTGTAGCAAATAAATTAGGCTCTGATCCTGCCATTCTCTGTGGAGTTCAGGAGACTCCTAAAGTCAAGGGAGCTTCACAGAGCTGTATGATTATGCAAGGTTTTGCAATTTCACTGTGATTTCCATTTGTTTGAAGAACTTTCCTAGTGGACTCGTCCACAGAGCAGTCCATACAGAACAAGCCAACACTCATGTGCACTAAACCTCACTACCTGACTTACACAGGCTGATAGATTAGACTGAGTCTCACTCATCCATATTCATATATGTGCAGTCTCTCCACAGAAAGCAAACACAAACTTAACCCTGAACTGCAGTGTAGGATATGGTGTGACTCCACGCCATGGCTGTGTTTGCTGTCTTTTGCATGAGCAATATACAGATCAACATGGAAGAAGACCACACCATCTTCTTCTAACATTACAGGCTGGTTTCTAGGCAGTGGGTCAAGCTCTGTCCATGAACACTCAGATCAGACAGTGAGAAGGCAAAGCATCTTTTCAAACAAGGTAAAATGAGAGGCCACATCTCTGGCTCTAAATTCTGACAACACCCCATCTTTGATTTAGGAAGAAGATGGGATGGGGACAATGCATCTAAACCCACTATTTAAAGACAGAAGGAGTCAGGAGAGTTGCAGGTGATTTGCCCACTTTCCTACCAGATCCAGACATGACACTGTCACCGAACAAGCTGTCGTGCTGACTAATGCATCACTGCAACAGTCAAAATATGTTGACAGACATTTGTGTAGATAAACAGATTCCTGTTCACTATTTGCTAATCCTCCTACTGTAATTCAACTCAATGGAGCTGCCTATGTCCTTTTGTTTGCAATGCATAGAGCATCCAACACAAGGACACAGTTCCAATCAAGGACACTGTCTGTCTATCTGGTGGAGCAGTCTTCTTGGATTTGGATAAACAAAGCTGGATGGGGACTTCACAAAAAGTTCTCTATCTACACTCACCAGTGAAGATATAAGGGCAGACAGGTGTTTTGATTACAGTCATTGCTGTCCTGCAAGGAAGAACAAAAACCCTGCCAGGGGCCTCAAAAGCAGAGCTTTGGGTAACAGAAGAAAAAGGAGAAACCGACACAAAAATAGAAAACTGGAGAGGTAACAGAACATGAAGGAAAATACCAGCAACATTTTTAGGATGAGTGTCTTCACAAGTGTGTGAGCAACTGCAGGCACAGCAGTAACACTGTATTAGGTGTCTCCTCCTAAAGCCTGCCAGACTTTACTACACTAGTAGCTCACGGAACTGCACACATAGGTGAGCCAGAGAAGTTCCTGCATACATTTTCCTCTCAGTTATGTTGATTATCCTGATTGCTCTTTTCTGCAAAGTGCAGAGCTCTCAGCAAACTGGGAAGTACACAGGAAGTTCAGCTCAGGTGTGATGTACTCAAGACCCTCTTCTGTACCTGGGTTATTTTTAAAAGGTCAGGTATAATTGCAAAGCGTAGATGCAGGGTGCCTGTACCAAAACCCTTCTGCTATGTATTTTAGTTTGTGGCATGTGTATGCGAGCTTCCTCCCTGCTGTCTGCTTCAGGTGGATCTCAGAGATGCTTAATAAAGCCAGTGCAGGGGTTTTTTTTTTGAAATATAAAGATGATTCCTCTCATTTACTTTGATTTATTCAACTTAAATATTTGACTGTTTTATGCCAAACAGGAGTCGTCAATAGCTCGAGTCACAGTGGCTAGCATCGGGCTGGAGGCAACTCGAGTCCTCAGTTGAATGAGAAATCACTTTGAAGGAGCAGACAGTGTCTGTTTCCAGACCAAGGAGGTTGTCAAGGTGTTTTGTGTTACCGTCTAGTCTGACAGCATTATCTCAAAGTGTTGACTCAGACCTGTCTTGAAGATACACTTTGGAACATCTTGATCAGGGAGCTGATTTCCTTCCCAGCCCTGCTGTGCAATTCAGAGTCTCACCTTGCAGGAATGCTGAGCAGTTCAGCACAACCACAGTGCTCCTCAGGAAGCACTAGGCTGGCAGGGTGCTCCTGCTTACTCACCACTGCCCAACAGCCAGGGCTCTGAGACAGGCCATGAGCAGCCACGCTGAGGTCAGGGACACCCATGCACCCAGCCAAGCACATGCTCAAGCACCAGTTCAAACCATTGCGGGTTCAGATCCCGTCTGTCAACACAAGTGTCCGGTTCTCCATTTCCTGTTCCCAGGCCTCATTCCCTTAGAGTTATCTCCCAAAGAGGCAGCCCTGGGTCCATCAGGAGTATGTTGCTATAGCTTGTGAAGGTGCATTTAATGATCCCTCAGTATTCCAAACAGGTTTAGCCTTAAAATATCTTTAAAATTTTACAACTACTCTCTGCAGCGTCTCCCATTGCTTTTCTCTCCTTACAGAGAGCAAAACAGAATCAAACAATAAATCAACCTCCCTTCTGGAAAAGCCATGCAGCAGTGAATAGAGATGATAGATTTCAACGCTGTTGGCAGAGTTTAATTATTAAGTGTACTTTTGCTGTGGAATTCTGTAGCACCATTAAAACCTTAGAAAGCTGTCAGGTTTTGCATCCCTTGCCTTTCAGATTAATTTCCCAGATATTGGGGATGTCTCCAACCATACAGGTCTATCTCGGTGAAAAAAATAAGGCTTAAGTTCAACAAATCACTGCTATACGCATTCAACTGAAACTTCTATTCGTCCCTGTCCAACAAAATGCAAAATGGGCACGTACCTCAGAGCTAGAGCAGGCCTATTCCAGCTCAGCCTGGTCATCTCCTGGACTTTACCATCAGCTACGACTCAAGTCTTGGCACATGCAAAGCAGTGAAAGCTGCACCAAGAAGAACTCTGCTGAGGTGTGATATAGGTCCTATTTGATTAAAGATTTTCATAGCTGCCAAATGGTATTTTCTTATCCAGCAACCTCAATCTCAGATTTTCAAACTAATTCCATGGAGAGCTTTGGCAGGAAATCCCTACAGCAAGCAAAAATACCCAATTTAAAAACACTTCCCAGCCATCTTGTCGGCTATTCTTAACTTGGGCAACTTGGCACCAGCACCTTTGTTACCCCCACTGATCTTGTGACTAGTATTTTGAAAGGTAACAAATTAAGAAGTATTATGGGATGCTGAGTCACACCACAGGGCCCAGGAAAGTCTGATGTGTTTCTTGATTACTTCCTGCCTGAGCATGGACTCTACTGTCAAGTCTCTCACTGACACAGGTTTTTATATCTAATCGCAAGAAACCAGAGGAGCTGTTGTTCTTGGCAAGAGGCTAGTTGGTTCCACAAAACACTTCTTGTTACTGCAGATTTCAGGACTGGGGAACCACCTTGATCAGACTCATGATCATCTCTTCTGCAAGAAAGCAACAAAATGCCTGCAGAAGACAGTTCCCCTATTCTTTGCCTTATTATCTGCCCTGTGTTTGTGCCAAGTGGTTCTAGAGTACACTCCATCCTAGGCTGTACGAACACTGAACAAAGTTCCTCTCACCCTGAAGAACCCGTAACCCAGCTCATATATAGGAAGCCTATATTCAAGAGGAGACAAATCCTGCATTTAGTGGGTCTCTCAGGAGGCAGTTGCAATGCTGGTGTGCTGAACAAGCCATTTACAAGAACAGACTTGCAGAACTGTTGAGGATTTTATCATAAAAGAAAAATGGGAGTCTGGTTCAGCATCTGTCTAGAGGGCTGGGGTGAGTGATTGCTCCCAGACTCTTCTGCAAGCCTTTGAGATATTTTAAATCCCTGTTTCTGATGTCATCTGATGTCTACAAATAGTGCTAAGAGGACAACATGCTCTGAGCATTAATGTAGCATGATAGAACCTGTGTTCTAGAGCCACCCGTTAGCGTATGGCACTGATGCATTCCTATTAGCAACAGCGAAGAGGGAAAAAAAGAGCCATCAGGGCCGAGCTGCTGCTATCTGCCACTCCAACACAGGCTTTTGTAACAACGCTGGCAGAGTGAGAGCCCAGGCTTTCGCTTTAGATCTCCTACCATGTGCCAGACCCTGAATATTCATTACCTATTAAAAGCTTTGAAAGTGTAAATTCATCTCACAATCAACCAAGCTGATTTATTCACACAGCTGAGTCACACTCACTCACAGTCTCTGACCTGAATCTATTAATCCGGCACAAAAAAAAATAGGAAGTCTTTTTTATTTTGGTAGTGTTAGTTGAACGAAGGAGACTATTTTAAAATCGAGTGTGCTGCTTTGCTCAAGCAAGGGCTGCCACAGCGCAGCACTGTGCTCAGCCAACCTTCCTTGCTGGCCTCAAGAAGCGGTGCAGATATTGCTGTCATTATCAGGCGTGTAGGAACCCATTTAACAGAGACTTCACAAACCTTCATGGGAATCGTATCAACTCTTTAATAAGAGCCTCTGAAGTGTCAAGCAGTAAATATCATGGAAACCTCACCTAAAGGGAACAACATCTCCCTCATTAATAACAGAAGGCACAACAGCCAGTTCTGACAGCAGGGAAGATTGCTCTGCTGAGAACACACTGTTATTGGATCTAGCACCTCTGGAGTCTTTTCCTAGGGCCAAGGTAAAAGTCTGATAAGCCTCTGTGTACCTGGAAATAAAATCATATTTTCAAAAATTACATGAGCTTTTCAGAGCCACTGACTTCCAACAGATTTAAGAGAAGCATCACATATAGTTTGGGGGTTTACACACTGAAAATGCCATCAAAATTTAATCTTTTGATAGCTTCTCCCCATCTGATACCCTATGACACTCCCCGAGTTCATTGCTGATGTTCTAAGCTCCTGAAGGAAGAATGAGTTTTTGAAAGGTTACTCAAAGTTCAGTCCTGGGCTGAAATTGCCATCACAATCTAATTATTGTGTGCACTGAGCACACACTTTGGGTCTTAGAATCAATTCCTATTCCACACTAGCAGTTCACTCCTAGAAATCAGTTCTTGCATGTGAGTATTAGGATACACACACATGCATATTCACACAGCCAAACACTAATATCCTGTTTTACAGCATGAGATGTTTCACCTGAATTTCCTCTGTACTCATGTGCTGCTGTTCATCTGTTCACAATCTATCTGTTAGCGGAGAACATCGTTTTTCTCCCATCCCTTGGGATCCTTCGGCCCAACTCATTTAGGGAAAGCACAGACCGGTGGTGATGATGGCACACAGTCAGCAGTACTGACACCAAAATTAAGCAAACATGATGACAGACTGAGAGTAAAATGGGTTTTTAGCAGCAGCAAGAAAAGGAGAAAAAATACAGGGGGGAAAAGACAAAATTGAGATGGCATTTGGTTAGAGAAATACCCTGCTGTTCAGTGAGTGGCACGAGCTGGGCTTTAAAGTAGCTACACAGTGCAGAAAAGGAAAAAAGGCACCAGTGTATCAGCTCAGCAAGGTCAGATCACATAGGCACCTTCAAAGGACCCCACGAACATCCTTCTGGAGTCTGACTTCCCCATATGAAATGCCCAGAATAAAAGTTCTGCATTTTTGCCTCTGCAGAAGGTGCTACAGAGGATGGCTCCCTGGAGGAGCCAACAACAGTGAACACAGGTGTCCCTTCAGCCATCCCATGCCATACAGAAGTTTGGAACATGGACCTCATATCTCACCAGAGAAGAAAGCAGAAGAGGCAGGGGGTCATGAGGAATCAGACCCAACTGTTACCCATGGCAACCCTTCCTCCTGTAAAAAAGTTATTTTAAATGTGTCTCTCACACTTCTTCCTCAAAATAGAGACACTGGCAATTTCTTGCTATAAGAGGAGAGTTTACACTCCCACCTTCTTCACCCTGTTCTGTAAATATAGAGAACTAGTGCTACAGAATAGTGTGACATCTCCAAAATGCAGGACATGGCAAGCACTGAATTAGAAGGGCTATGGAAGAAGTTGCTGAATAGCCACCACAGCAGCAAACCCAAAATTAACTAACAATTATTACACCAACCACCTGAAATGTGTAAATCATTCATGTTTAGAACTGCTTAGACTAAGCTCTCCAAAGCTTCATTCCCTTCCACAACAAAGCTAGAGCTAACTGACCACCGTCGTCTAAAAACGAGCCATCCACCAAAAAGCACAAGCAATGATGAGTCCAAAATGAAACTGTCTGAAGAATGAATAAACTGGGAGAATATCACAGTCAGACCAGAACATCTTTGATTACTTCAAACAGTCTCCAGCGTGGTATGGCACCCAGGCAGAGCTGATGCTATGGAATGACAGTAGTGACTACAGTTCATGATGTGTCCTGTGAGGCATCATCAATTCTCATGCAAAATAACCCTGCTCCACGGTGCCTTCCTCCTTCCATTCCATGACCCCAGGCAGCAGACTTAGAGCAGCAATTTGGCCCAGCATGTACCAATGCACCAAACATTCACTGCCCACCCCAAAGGAACAGGTGGTGCAGAAGGGCACAATCTCTACCAGCTGCTCCTTCCTTTCAGGGAGCATCATGGTTCATTCACACCGAGCACAAGCCAGAAGTACCAAGAAGATGTTTCCACACACCAGGAGAGTTGCTAAAATGCCATGGGGGCAAGAGAACTATTGCTGGGAAAATAAATGTAGCTCCCTATAGTTGTACCAGGCTTACAAGAAAAATACTCTAAGAGTATTTTATATGCATGGGCCTGCATAGAAATGAAAAAGCAATCTGTGACTTGGACTTCTGGCGAGAAGAAAGTAGTTTGTGAATGTTTTACTTTTTCCTGAGGTTACCTATGTGACTACCTAAATCAAGAAACAAACAGTCTGCAAGTGCCAGCATTTGCTAGTAACTCAGGCTATGCCACAGCAAACTATCTTTCTGCCAGTTGGAAAGCCATCATGAACTTGGTTAGAGACAAAGCTTCCAATCTGCCTGACACACACACAGACATCCTTGAGATTACCAGTAGAATCATCTGGCAAGGTGACTACTAGGATAGTTAGGAGGTGGTGGATTAATGATACCAATCATAGCCCGTCACCCCCAAAGCAGCCTGAGTTGTTTCTGTATTCACCTCTAAATTCAGACTTCACCAAATGACAGTAGCCAACAACACAGCATTCAGACTCACTCAGTTCTCTAAACAAGACACAGCAGACTGCCTGACTGAGAACAAACACCACGGTGCTTTCCAGTAAACGAATCAAACTGGGCAAAAGTGTTTGGCCAAAGCCAGGCCATTCCCAAGAAGTCAAGATACAGTTCTCCACAGTGGAAATGTCCACACCTTGTAATTGCTCAGCAGGCAAAGCAAAAAGGGCATCAGCAAAGCTGCTTTGCAGATGTTTCCCACAACCACACTCTCAGTATTCAAAAATCCTAAAAATAACTTGAGTAGAGAAACACAACTGAAGGCTAAACCTCCCAAGTTTCAACAACATCTGGCCACGGCACCAGGGAGCAATCAGGCCACTGTGATCACAAGCTGGGGAGACCAAAAGCCAAAGAAACTAATACACCCGAGCCAAAACCCCCAAGTTCTCTTGTACCACACTTTAAAGCTGACCCTGCTTCCTGCACACTCAGGGGTTCTCTTTTCCTGAAGTTTACATTCTTCTAGTGTCTCACCCAGCTTGACACTATTCCTGGTGTTGCTTTACCTATTGCTTTATCTTCCCGACAGCTCTGCATAACTGCAAGCTCAACACAGCTCCAATTAGGCAGAGATGTATTGAGTAACATATTTTTCTCCTACAGCCCACAAAGTCTCTGCACTCGCTCGATACGGAACTTGCTAAATAATTGATTTTTCAGCTTTCTCGCCAAGTAAAGGAAATCAAACCCATTTTTTCATGTATCTCAGAACAAAACAGAAGAAAATGCTCTGTGTTGAGCAAAGTCTTCTGTTTTGAAGCACTTTCACTCGCTGCTTGCCAAATATTTCCCTTCCAATGTTGACAACAAAAGCTAGCTTTGAATGCAAACAATCATGATGTTATACTTCAAAAGAAAAAAAAACAAACCAAAAGGTGGAGTTCATGAAATTCCTACTTTTTTAAAGCAAAAATAATTTGCCAAGCTCGTCTGAAATGTTAGGAACTTTTTCTGTGACTCCACTCACAAACCAGACTCGGGGTCTGTACGTTACTTGCCAAAAGAAGAGAGGAAGAAAACATCAGCTTTGGCTGAGACGCTGCTGCACTGTTGTGTGCTGCTGAGATGCTAACACGCTCCAAACTAGCCAACACTGGGTTTTTCATCACCGAATAAACACACAATTAACTGTCCACGTCCCATAATAACAATTTTCTGTTGTCAACAAATATGTCTGATGACAGGTCACACAGGGTTTGAAGTGAGTTGCTGGTCTGTGGTAGAGGAGATACTCTGATTTGGAGCATCTCAGTCTACAAGGCTTTTCATTATGAGAATTAATTACCTGATGGGAAAAATCCCAAAGACAGCCACTCAGTACAGGAGATGCACTATTCAAAACTGCACCATTCACCAACCCAGCAGCACTAGGCTCCCCGATAAAATCAGTAGGCCAGTATGGGAAGTTCTTCAGCACTGTTTTACCCTGAAATTTCCCTCTCACACACACGTAAAGCATTTTTCCTTCTGTTCTACAAAGCCATCCAAGCTGCTGACACTGCTAACAAATGTTAATTTACTGCATCATGAGAACATCTGTATTTACTGAAAATGGCTGTGAAGTTTGGGATTATTATCACACACAAACCTCAGCCTGAATCCTCAAATCAGTGCCCTCACTTCAATCAGCCTCTGAAGCTGGGGGTCCTGCCTCACAGTTGTGTCTCAGCACTGTCCCTGCACTGAGTGAGCACGGCTCTCCTGGGCAGAATCAGCCTATTGAGTTATCACTCTGCCCAGGCACAAGGGACTGGTGGTGCCTGGATGCAGAAGAAAGCACATGGCTGTACAGTGACTATTATGGAAACTGAATGAAGCCTGAAGCAGCCCTGTATAAAAATTACACTCCCATGAAAGACATCTTTATGTGATACAAGATGGTGTTGCTCCCTTTCAATACATCTGCTCTCATTACCCTTATAGCTAGAATAGGCTTGCCCAGAAGCCAAGACAAGGCTGTCCCAACCTGTCAAGGCTGTCAGCTAGCTCATGGCCACATTAGATGCATCACTGGATCCCACAGCTGCCATGCTGGTCACTAATCTAGCAAGTGAACCATGGGCACTCAAGAGCAGAATGTCCTCAAAACCTGAATGAATGCAGCCACAGCACTTAGACAGGGATGACTACAGGCTCACGTCTTCTCCAAACTGGATGCAAAAGGGGTCCCTGCATCCCCAGGAGCTTTCCCGCTGCCTTTAACCCCCCCTTCTGAGCAGATTCTTGTATTTTGGCACATCACACCAGCCCAGCACACATGACATTACTGCAACAAAATTCTTCTGATGTTCATTCTTGCAGCTTTCCACTGCTCCCAATCAAAAAGCACTGAGAAAGGCAGCCTTAGGACCATTACCAGAGGGTTCTGTACCATTTTATGGTGACAGAATACACTGTTGCATAGGGACAAAAGGGTTAAGTACTAACCATTATTACTGGTTTCTGAGTTGTTTCAAGTTGGGTAAAACATGGTCAACTGATCGTATAGCTACTGACTGCACAACCAGTGAAACCACCAGTATTTTAGCAGAGTTTCTCAATCTATGTATACCACGCAAACGTATGGACAAAGCTGTCTCTATCTGCACTTTTTTTTTCTTTGATTTTTTTCTCGTAACAACTGAAGTGTCATTGAAAAAGAATATCCCATGTTCCAGGAACCATCTGGATCCCATCAGTGAGGATTGGCTCGCCAGGAAGCGATGGAACACCACAGAACAACTTCACCATCCCATTGCAAATGTTCACAGTAAGCCAAGCACCGAGGATGTCCAGAATGACCCCCACACAGGGGAAAATGTAAAACATGGTTATCGGCAGATTTGCAGCATGTGTAGCAGAAATGTGCCCCAGTTTGGAACTTCACAAAACAGTGATGCAAGCTAAAGATCCCTTAAAGAAAAGGGCTCCTTGCAGGCTTCCCACCCAAGGACTGCTTGTGGAGCTGCTGCACCATGACCCTGCTTCTCTGAAGGAAGCCGCTGTGGGGCAGCTGGGAACTGCTGTTCTCTAAGGAGCAGCCCTGAATGAGGAGGGGATAAAAAGAGGTTTGACAATGCAGGTGCATGTTTGACTGTGGAAAACATGAATTTGAGCACTGGAATGCAGATAATTTTAAAACTGACACCACAGTAGAGGAAGAAATGGATTTGGTTGGATACCTCTGATTCCAGCACCTTTCCTTCTAATTTCAGAAAGCCTAATAAATCCTCTGCCATTTCTAAGCTTTTCACTTGACCCCTGAAAACCACAACACTACACCCAAACCAAATCATCAAAGCAGCTTTAAAATCTAATGAGAATCCTGTAAATTTTCCAGGTCCATGCACTGTGCATTGATCCTCTCTCCCTTGCAGGAATTTAGCCTCACAGTTCATTCCTGTCACTCACTCTGGAGCTGAACATCCTGCAAAACTGATCTGGATGCAAGGCTCAGGAAGGAGCTCTTTAGATTTTACTGCATGGAAAATGGGAAACAGCCTTCATAGTGCTATAGAACAGCATTCTTCTCAAGTGAGACCCTTCAATTACACCTTGAATAAAATGGAACTGTGATGTATTACACAGTGCTTTGTTTATACTCACCCTGCTGCTGTAAAACTGTATGTTATAGTACTAGTGACTGTGTCTGATGCTGCCTTCTATCATTCATGTACTTAATCACACCCTGCACTGAGTTAACTATGCTCAGGACCAGGGTAGGTATTTACTCAGCAGCCTGTGCAAGTATCTAGGTCTGAGATCACGTGTGTCTCCTGAATTACTGCATATTTTAACAACTGCTAGAACTTCATCTCTTCATCTCAGACAGTCCGATTCAAAAATCAAGTCAGATTTTAAAACATTAGTAAATGTTAGCATTAAAATAAGATTAATAGGAAACGATATCGTGAAGCACCCAGAGAACAAAACCAATTGCATTTACTTATCTAAACATTAAAAGGCAATTGATTTTTTTCCACTTTGTTGCTATAAAAGCTCTGATGCTGAGCACAGGTCGATTGTGCTAAATTATAGGCAACTGCAGATTAGAAACCAAGAACAATCCTGTACTGGAGATCACCCCCACAAACACTGTATGGCAGTGGCTCATCCCCCCTCCAAGACACCCTCCCTTGCAGCAAGTTCACATGTCACTTCTCAAAGCTTAATCATATTAGAGGAATAAAACCTGTATGTGCCAGAAATCTGAAATCCCCCTACTATTTGCAAGAGCAAATTACCAGAGACACGCAGCCATGTCACAGACAAAGAACACCCATCTTCCAGCTTACCAGCATGGACTGAATCAGACATGGAGAGGGAGGAAGAGAGAAATTTACATAGAAAATGTCTGTTCCTGCTAGACAGCTGAATGTCTTAACTTCACCCCGTACATATGCTACATCCATACTGTACACAGAAGCTACAGTGCAGTCTCCTATGCTTGATCCACATGCTAACTTTATTCTTTACTTTTGCATTTCATGCTAAGACCACACAGAATGACTAACATTTAACTGCAAACACTGAGGCCACTATAAACCAGTCATTTAAATAGTAGGAATTGCTATCAAAATCGTTTGCCTTTCCTTTAAGCAATCAGAATTTAGCGTTTCAGATCACTGACTTCTATTGCAAAACACAATGACAATCAATTTTTAACGATATGTAAAACCCCCTCAGAGGTCTCACCTTTGAAATGTAAACATATTACATAACTAATTAAACTCATGAGTGCACGGCAAACCTACAGCTTCTCTCTTCATAACGCTGTTCCATAAAGTGTTTGATCAACAGTAAGTACTAAGCACTTGTGTTGTGTCAGCTCTTTAGAAATAGACGCTAGTTTCAGGATGCACCAAAAGAAAAAAGGCTATTTTAAACATATTCACTGCTAGTTTGTATTGAGTTGGGGAGGCTACAGTGACTGCACCTTGATTAACCCACAAGCTAAGCCCTTCAATGTGCCATTGCAGAACTGCATTTTTTCAAGTCACTGTAAGCCATAGGAAGTGTCTGGGTCATTAACAGAGTTCTAAGAAGTATAAATGTGTAGCAGCATTGCTGTTACCTAGAGAACACTATCACATGGGAGTATTTGCATCCTTGCTACATCTAGATAAACACATATTTTTTCCTTCAATAGTTATTTCCAGGAAAAGCAGAGAAGAAAGAAGCCATAACACTGCTGCCTCCACTACAGGAATGCAGTGTGGCTTCGTAACACCCCAATACTGCAAGGCAGGTTTAGTTTGGAGAAGAGGAGGTTGAGGGGAGACCTCACTGCCCTCTACTTGAAGGGACATTGTTGTGAGGCAGGTGTTGGCCTCTTCTCCTTGGTGACTGATGACAGAACCAGGGGGCAATGGTCTGAAGTTGAGGCAGGGAAGGTTTAGATTGCATCTTAGGAAGAAATTCTTCACAGAAAGAGTGGGGAGGCACTGTAATGGCCTTCCCAGGGAGGTTGTTGAGTCACCATCCCTGGAGGTATTTAGGAACCATGTAGCCATGGTGCTTCGTGACAGGCTAGAGTGGCAACATGGAGGGGGTTGGTTTGTGTTTTTCAGTCTGTCAGGTACTGAGGTTTTTTGTTGGTGTGGGGATGCTTGGACTCGGTAATCTAGGAGGTCCTTTCCAACCAGGATTATTCTCTGATTCTGCACGCCCAGCGCACACTGCACGTTACCCAGAAGGTATGAGCTAGTCTCTGTCATCATGCACATTGATGTAAATTTGCAGTGATTCCATTAATTTCTAGGTGCAGCTCCAAACTGCAATACTACAGCCAGGAGTCTGGAATTCACCCTGAATTTTTCCGTGTTCTCATTCACAAAGATTCCGTGTCATCACATGGCGAAATGCCACTCCTGCTCTTTACAGGGCACACTAGTCACAGAGTGGTTACAACAGGAGGCCTGTGTTTGGAGCATCACTCCATCAAGTGTCCCTGAGAACAAGTCAAAATGGACCATTCAGGACTGTCATTAAACTCATCCAGCAGCCACAGTCTGCTCCCTGGGCAGAGCTTGAGGCTGATGCCTTTCATTTCAGCCCAGAATGAGGATGAATGGAAGCGGCTAAAATTAGTGACAAACACTGACTCCCTATTTCAATAGTTTCTTTTGGTCAGAAAGTGTTATTTATTCACATGTAATATGTGAACTTGTTTTCAGCTCCTTCTGTTCTACTAGTTCCACTAGTAAACCATTGACTTCACATGAATTGCTGTCCGCTGTCAAGAATAATTGATATTATTAGAGTTTATTAGCTGCTCCAGTTTCTTCTCATGTGTGACACTGCTGTTGATCTTACAGCACCAAGATTTCCCGTATAAGCACCTGTATGGTTTGCAAACCTCCAAAAGGTGATTACACATCTCAAAAAGTTGACAATATGTTCAACTCATTTCACTTGTTGCTGAAGACTGAACGTAGAGTTTAAATAGAAACTGGCAAACCGAAACATCAACTGGCACTATCCTGAAATACACATTCACACAATCCTCTGCCAAAACTGGGGCCGGCTGAACATGTCACTCATAATGCTCCTAGACACTCGGCTGCTAGTGCAGCTCTCTTCCCAGAGAAAGGGAACCAGATGGTGAACGACTCTCGGCATTTTTCAGCGCTATGTGAAGTGTTTCTTCAGCTAGTGCATACACACCATCCAGTCAAGTCGCTTTGGAAACAGCCCTTTATGTCTCTCTTCAGATTTCTGCACAAGTAGCAAACAGACCATTTGACAGCAAAGCAAGGGCCAAGCTGGCTGCTCTTAGGCACTGAATCAAAAGGGTCAGCAGCAAGTTTCTGTGGTCAGTGGAGATAAACAAATGCCTACGAAGGTTCTATTTCATCCTTGGGTACTGTTACATCACCTGCATGCTCGACCACTCACCAGTGACTGTGAAAGAAGATGAATTTAAACAACTCAGATAAATGCCTACAGCCGGATGGAACAAAGAGGCCACAATGCCAAACTGCTCAAAAGCCACGTGCCACAAGCAAGCAGTGCTCGAGAGCTAGCCGGAGCCACTCTTAATTCAGACACTGTGGCAGGAATTGAGAGACATTATCCTGCTCCTCGCTCTGCCTAGTTAATGTGGCCAAACCCTTTTCACCACTAGTTGAACCAAACACGTTGCAGGACAAAGCAGAGGTTTGCAAGCAAACTTGCTCTAAGTGTTTGCACAGCCCAAACTCCTCACCTGAACAGCTGCTCTGTAGCAACTGCTATTCTGCCACCACAGAATCTCAATAGCTGTGTGCATGGAAAGACAGAACGGATGAGGTACAACAATGATGGTGCAGTATTAAGGAACAACAGAAAAGCATCAGGCTACTAGAAGCAGAGACCTCAAAGTAAAATAGAAAAAGAGTTAATCAGAAATATTGAAGTTTATTCTTTTGACTGTGCAGGTAAGGATTGCTTTGCTTGAACAGAAGCTGCTGCCTTGCTGCAACGTTTCCAGAGAGCTGTTACCTTTCAGGAATGATACACTTCAGCACATTGACTACGCACAGGGAAAAGAAAGAAGAAAGGAAGCAGAAGTAAAAAAAAACAACAAACAGAACAGGCTAAATATCCTATACAGCCCAAACCACACTCCAGACTGAAGTTAGTATTAAGAATTTATAGACTCCAAACTCTGAATAGACAGCAGAGGCTCCAAGGAGGTAGAGAGGAGGTGGAAAGCTCTGTGTGTGCGCCAGGCTGGCATAGAGGAAGGGACAGATACTCTCATTTCATAAACGTGACTGAGGGATACTGTCGGTGAGTCAGGGGTGTTCAGGCCAGTGCTACAAAACAAAATCTTTCCTGTGTCCAGATTATCTATGTAAATAGAAGGAACAAAAAACTTCCACAAGGGCAAATCAATCTTTCACTGAGGCCAATGGGAAGATTTCTTTTGAAGGGAATTGAGATGGATCAGGCACAGGAAGCTTAGCATGTTCAAATGTATAATATTCAATAGTAGTAAGTATGTTCTAGTGTGTTAAAGGAAACTGCTCTCTAGCAGCACCTCTGCAGTTTAATTTTATGAGATACCCTCCTGCACGGAGCTTATTGGGTTGCTGCAGTCACAGTGTTGAAGGCACTGTGCTGTTAGGGAGAATAGGTTCTCACCATCTCCGAACATCAGCTGTGATTCATCACACATAAAGTTCATTTTTAACAAGACTGAAAATCTGACTAGTTCACCTACAGCAGCTGTTCTACAGTAAATCTGCACTTGGAAAATGGATTCTGCATTTCCCTAGCAAACCTCTTGTGGTGATTTACAAATCCCATTTACTCAGCTGACACATGCTCCTTTGAAGTAAAGACACTGCTAGCCAATAACTACTGCAGGCACAAGGAAGCAAATCAGAGCAAGTTCTATCATAACCCTGATGGATGCACAGATAAGACTTCTCTGTCCCAGTTTTGCAAATATCGAACACTTCAGCTACAACTGAGCAAAATACAAAGGGTGCATTTCTCGTCACTGGTTGGTAATCTCTCCTGAGCCTGCCCAATAAAGCAGTCTCCCCTGAAACCTAGGTACTTCCACTGACAAAGTGATACTTTCCTACTGCTGTCACAGTGGAGATTTCATTTGCTCTTCCTTTCCTTTCCATTTAAATATTTGCAACTAATGCCTTGCAAATCACTTATGTGATCACCACCTGAATCCTCCTTCACATCTTACAGAACCTGCTCCTCTCTCATATCCTGAGAGATTTCTGAGACCTACAAAGGATTGTTACCATCACCAATGCCATCCTGCTGCAAAGCAGCTGGTGAAATTTGATCAGCCTTCCTCAGTGCTGCCAGAGAAAGCCACTGATCAGCCTCCAAAGACAGGCAGCAGTGCACAAATGATAGTGCACTGTATCTGATGGTAAGGATTTAAAAATACTTGTGCTAGTTTATATAAAATTATACGATTTGCCAGAAGGAAAATGAAAGCAGAAATCAATAAAACTCTCTACCGTTACTCACTTATGTTTAATTTGCTGGTTTAAAAAAAAAAAGAAAATCCATGTCCTCATTAAGAAAGCGTTTACCAGACCTGAGACTATCTGCTAGCAATAAGCCTTCTGTGTCCTGGCCTTCTGATTTAATTCACAAGCTGTGTCTCATTACCAGCGGTAAGCCAAAAATAAGGAATTTACTCCAACAATTACTGTGAATCCACTCTGGTTTTGCTGCCTCTTTGGCATCCCTTTATAAACTACCGTTTTATTAGCTCTCCACATGCATTTGTTTTATTGTACTTTAAAGAGTCGGACGACAGCGGTTTTCTGAATCCTATCCTAGCCCCAGCTCCACTGCCCCTTCCAGGCACCCAACACTGCTGGGACACAGCGTGAAGCACTGACCAGCGAAGTGCACCCCGAGAGTTCTCCCAGCAAGACTTTGTTGCTCCTTAATTTCGCCGGAGCTGCAGCCCCTGATGGAAGCATCTCGGGAACTGTTCCAAACACCAGAGGCGTGTCACTGCCCGCACAGACACCAGCTCGCACTCGCATTCACACTGATGTCACGGATGCACAGGGTCCCACTGACGCAGCTGCTCCCGATTTGCGCTGTGTCACCCCCGGGCTGAAG
This sequence comes from Upupa epops, assembly GCA_013397515.1. Taxonomy (NCBI): domain Eukaryota; kingdom Metazoa; phylum Chordata; class Aves; order Bucerotiformes; family Upupidae; genus Upupa; species Upupa epops. Next base: position 1,344,342 of record VZRI01014403.1, read on the forward strand.
GGAGCCCAAGCGCTACCCGCCCCGCATCCACAGCGCTTGGGCTGCCACTGGGCCAGCGCTTCCCGGCACTGGGCAGAGCTCAGACAGGACGGAGAAGCCCCGCTCCGGCACCAACGGGGACAAATAAACATTAAGTAAATAAATAAATAAATAAATGCATCTCCGCGAAAGCCGCTGCGACCCCTGAGCAGCACCGTGCGGGCCCAGAGGAGGACAGAGGAGAGGAGAGGGTTCGGTCCATCCACCCCAAGGGGAAGAGGAGGCTCCGCGATCTCTGAGGGAAGGGGGATTTGGGCTGCCTCTGGGGAGGACTCCGCGAGAAAGGCGAGTAGGTGCCCATGAAGTAAAGGAGCTCCAGGCCGTCATGGGGGGCTCCGGGACCCCCGACGAGAGCCGCACGGACAGGAGAGGGTCTGGGCCGCCCTGAAAGGGGGGAGTCGGGGCTCCCTGAGGGCCGCGGAGAGAGAAGGTGGGAGCTGGTGGGTCTGGGCGGTCCCGGTCAGACAGGGCGAGCGCAGCAGGTGCTAGGAGCGGGGACGCCCCACTCACCTCATCCCCCTGTCCGAACTGCAGCCCCAGGGCAACGAAGTGCTCCACCCGGATGAAGCCGTCCGCATCCTCATCGCACACGTCGAAAACCTCCTTGAGCTTCCGCAGGAACCGCAGCAGGTTCGCCGGCTCCATCGCGGGCGTTAGCTGGAGGCCAGCGGCGCGGCTGCGGCCGCAGCAGCCATGATCACCCGCGCCTTCAGCGGGTGCGTGACATCAGCTGCGGAGAGCGGGGCGGGAGGGACGGCGAGGAGGAGGAGGGATGGATGGAGGGTTGGAGGAGAGAAGAGGGAGGACGCGAGCCCCGGGCAAAAGGAGGGAGGGAGGGAGCGAGGGAAGGGAGAACAATAGGGCAGAGCCGGAGGCTGGGGAGGGAGGGGAGGGAAGCGGGGCGGTGGAAGCGGCGCTCGCAGGGGCGGGGCCGCCGCGAGGGGGCGCCGCGCTAAGGGGCTCGGTGGGCGCGGGAGGGGAAGATAAACGCTGTGTGAGGCTGGGACAACCTGGGGACAGCGGCCATAGGGAGTGTCACTGGGAATGGAAATCCCCTAGGGAGGAGGGAATGGGGCAGGATGAAGACAGTAGGCTCCCCTCAAGCGGGCCTGGCGTCCCGCTCACGCTGTACAGACCCACCCGTAATCCCCTCCCCGCCACCCGTATCAGTCACCGGCCACTGCAAATCCTTCCCGAGAAAAACCATCGAGCCCGGACAGGAGAGGTCCAGGCTAAGGGCGTAAAAGCAGAGTGAAGCGAGTTCAGGGGCAATTAAGGCGAAGGAGGAGGCACGGCCAGGCAGAGGCTCACGGCGGGGCTCAGCTCAGGACAGAGCCCGCAAACCCTCTCTGGAGCGAAGCGCAGCTGGTCCTGCAGGGATGGCCCGGCCCCTGCAGAGCTCCTCATTGAAGCCTTCCTCAACTGCTGTGCTTGGGCTTAATTTGATCTCTTTGCTCTGTCCCTTTCTTTCTGACATTTTTTGCACAGATTTTGAAGCCCACTGCCATGAGCTGCCAGCGGTAAGGTAAGAACAGGGACGGTTCAGGTTCCTGTATCCTGCCTCGCACATGGAATGACAGGGCAGTGTCTCAGGGAAGAAGGAACACTGGCTGAATCAGGAGCAGGCACTTACTGCCTCTGCCAGCATTTCTTTCCCACCGTGGTTGCTGAGCACAGGGTGACCATCGATCACTGAGCAACGTTCTGTAGATGACTGATAGAGCTGTCCGTGTAAAATGGCCAGGAAAGTGCAGCAGGTTTTGAATTGAGACAGCGCCCATTCATTTGTTCCTTGCAATAAGAAATGCCCATACAGCCCTCAGCAACGCTGAAAATCCCATGATTAGCACAGGACAGTCAAATTCATCTATTTTCTAGGAGCCCATAGTGAGTGTTCTCCTCAGGAAGTTTTGTCTCATCCCTTTTACATGAAAATCCAGGGTTCAAGGAACTGAGCTGATAGCCTTGTAGGCTGTATGTCAGCTGTCAGTCAACAACACAGTGACAGCTCACACCACATGGCAATACAGGTCCTAGCACACCCACCCTCTGACCCAGCTAAGGAGCTCTGGTTCCAGAGCCTTTGCTGCTTTGGCCTTCCTTTAGTTTTACAACATATACAGAAGAGTTCTCCTCTTCCCTTAGTGATGTGCAAAAGAGTCTTTCCAGCCTGTAAAAAAAAGAAAATCACATCAAAGTGCTGAGATCAGATATGACCCTTGGGAAGCTCAGAATTTATGAAGTGGTGTGAGGAGATCTGAAAGAGAAAATGGAAGTAAAATATTTGATCGTCAAACTTCTCTGAAGTTGTCTAGTCAGAGCAGGATTCTTAGGATGTGGGATTGATCAGCTTTTTATTTCAGGACCCTTGAACTCATCTGCTAGTTACGTGGGGATTAAGCTTAGCACACCTCTCAGGGGCCCCTATTCAAAGTGTTCAAAATTGTGTGAGCTGGTACCCCTCAGCCGGGGAAAGCACAGCCAGGTGGAATCAGCCACTGTTAGTCTAACAGCTTTCAAGTGGAGTTCAGCCTCTTCAGAACTTCAGAGCATATCTGTGTCATTATTTCACCTTGTTTGCCTAGTTGCCTCTGAGGACCTCCTCACCCCTCACTGTGCAGCTGGGCAGCTGTCCAGCCCCCCAGACAGGGAAGTGGAGTCACACTAACTATTGATGGGGGCAGGGGGAAGGAATACTCACTCCTCTTTGTCATGACCAGAGGATGAATTCCCACACCTCAGAGGGGTCATGCTCTATCTTACAGCATCATGCTAGTTTCCACTGGGTCTCCTCTTTATCTTCTGCTGGAGGAAAGAAGTTAACTTGGTCTAGATATACAACAGCTACATAGATTTAGACCAAACCTGTCAGCATTAAAATCAGTGTCATTCTTGCATTAATTTATGAGGGGGTGGAGGGGAAGAGAAAAGGAGCTCCAGGTACAGACACTACAATCTGTGGAGTTAGTATTTAAGTCTGTGAACTGCCACAGACAGCTGGAATGCCAGAGAACACTGGAATAAGCCGATAGATCTGAAGAGGATACGGAAGCTGTCATTGTAGACAGATGAATATTTTGAGCAAAGATCTGTCAACTGGGAGATGACTTGACAGCACTGAACGCAGGTAAATCAGGATGTGAGATGCTGTCAATAAAGATCTGGAAGCTGGGGGTGCCTCAAATGAACTAAAGTCTAGACACTGAGCTAAACATGTACCACACACTTGCTGGGCACCTGCACTGGCAAGGGACAGTTTGTAAGACTGAATCAAGGAGGTCAGTTTTTATTGCCAGTGGATGTAGCTGGCGTGACTGTTCTGCTTCTCCAGCTCTAGGCAGAACATATCTAGTGAACAGTGGGCTATTTTTCTCTACTGTTTTCTCAAATACTTGTTTAATCAGATGTTTGGCAACTTCTTCACCTGACTCATGTGCTATGTGGAATAAATATTTTACATGTTTCAAATGTAGTTTTCTGAACTTGTCATGCAACTAGTGGTTGTGCTGCCACATTTGCCTGTTAAGAATAAATAGTTCAAGAGGGTACATTTCATTGAACACCACAGGCCACAGCTGTCATTTGCAGGCTTTCTTTACAATCAGTTGCTTTTCCATCAATGTCACTTCCACTTACATAGCAAATTGTAATCTGGTGTCAGAAACAGCATCTAAAGAGCACATTCCCAAAGGCTGATGACCTTATTTACAATTCTGGTTGTGTTCCAGCATATAGTAGCAATTTATTGTGACCCAGCTTCAGCTTTAAAGCAAAGTATCTCTGTATAATATATGCACTGTAACCCTCACTGAAGATTTGGCTTCTAATGGTCTTCATGTATTTAGAATCAAGTCCTGTTTCCCACTGACTGTGATATAACAGGTGTGCTTTATAAGAAGGGTATTCTCTTTGATTTAATGTCATAAAGAACAGGTAACAGGCAGCAAGAACTAACTTATTAATACTCTTTCTCAGCTTGAAAACTTCAAAATATTACTGAAGAGGTAAAGGAGTTTTCTCAGCTTATTTAATGATCTATGGCACAGAAATAAGATACTCGAGGTTGAATTTTTTCTATTATAAAAGGTTAATAAGCAACAATAAAAGCACGGGGAAAATGTTTCAACAAGCAGGGATCATCCTTTGCAATTTTCTAATTACTGAAGGGCCTCAGCTTGTAAAAGTTTTAATGATTTTTTTACACAGCATGAGTGCTCTTGCTCAATTCCAACAGCACTCTTACCAGACTGTGGAGTAGGTGCATGCATGACTCTGCTGGGTGAGCCTGGCTAGCAGCTAACTGCCATTACCTTAGCAAACACACCAATGCCTGCTGTTTCTTCTTGCAACACACAAAGTGCCCTCAGAAACACCAATCAAAACACTTCAAGGCTAGGTAGGGAATACACCGTTTGGAAAAGAGCCTGAGTCCAAATCACAATACTGAATGGAAGGGAATTTCTGGGTAAAGCAGGCTAGTTCAGTTGTTATTTGCAACTCTGAAGCTTTGCTGTGCTTGGGGTTGTGTTCAGAAACACCAAAATACCTGTTCTCATGAAGTTATTGCTGAAGTGAAATAACTCGCTGTACCAGGCCACATAAAACCATTTCTACTGTGAATTCATAGGATCAACTGCCTGTTCCCAAGCGCTGTCCAGGTATTTCAAGGGATGCAGCAGGAGCGTGGCTGCCCACACCAGCTTGTACCTCTGGCATTTGAAGGTCTCTTTACTCCACCACGTGGCCAGCTACTTCAGTGCACTTCGGTCATCAGCCCCGAGAAGCCTTCACCGGCCACAAACATTGCTAGCCACACTGCTTCAGCTACACAGTTGTGCTTCTGTCTGGTAACCGCAGGTCCACAGCTGAATGAACGTCAGTCACGATCAAACTCCAGCTTGTAGATGAGTTAGTCCAGCTGCCTCTCATGTTTAGATGATTCACAGCATTTAAAAACGGATGCAGCCGTCTTCATCACAGTGTCTACCTATAAACTCAGCTATTAAGAATGAGGATAAAAATCAGGGGAAAACATAAACGAGTTCCTGAATTTGAATTAGCTGCAGCACTAGACTGATTTTTGCCTCCCTGCTGTAACAGTCACTCTGGCCTTATTTGTTCAAGTCCCCTGTGAATCTCTAGTCGATTTTGCCTCAGTGACAGCCAAGTGAATGTTTTGGATGAATGAATTCTACACCCTAAACCCCTGCCTTACCATAAGAGTACTTCGGATTCAGATTTGTGTAACACATTAGATGGAAATACTGAAGAGCAGAGCCACAGTGGGCATAAAAATATGTTTCAGAGTATGTCCTGAAGACAATCCATTTAGGACCATTTCAGATGAAGGCTGGGGATGCTGAAGTCCCCTATGGACATGACCATTGGTATAGGTAGCGCATCAATTCTGCCATCACCGTGCTAATGCCAGCATAGAATTACAGCACTTAGCAGATACAAGTTGGAAAGTAGTGGTCTAGCTGTGAAATTTGTAAGGGTCTTTTTTTGCTTCCCTAGGAATATTTTAGGTGGTTTTGGTAAACTGAGACAGGCTGAAAACTACTGTGTTAGATCATTCATACTGATAAACCTCTGCTCCTGCAACCTAATTCCCTACTGCCTCAATCACCAGCTACAGTTAGGAAAAAAGACAACAAACCCCAAACCGTGACCAGAATGGTACATTTGTTCCTCCACAGAAGCTAAAGCTACTCTTCAGCTACCAAATCCATTATGTAGCAAATACCAGAAACAATTTTCAGAGAAGCTTTGCAAAGGTGAACTGTCCTCCACCTCAATGCTTACCATTCCTTCACTGGCTGTGGGGCAGGTAAATTACTGCTCCTTTCCTGCATCCCTTCTGGAAAAACCATGAATGTATCCCCGAGTTCCCGAGTGACACACACAAACTGTGCTGCCATGCAGCAGGGTGTTTGTAGGACAACAGACATAACGTGACAAAGAAGCAACGCTCCAAGATTCCCTGCCTGCCTCAGTACGCAGATGTTCTTTTGTTGCAGGCTGAGTCCTGAGATAAGCAGATGCTGCAACATTTCAAAATATTCATCTTGTTAAAAAAAGAAGATAATTCAACACAGCTTCATGCCCACTGTTAAGCCTCAAACTTTGAAGACATAAAACCAATGAGCTTGATGTACCAAATCCCCTTTGGAAATAGCCTAAGCAATTTGCTCTTCCTACAGCAAAACATACTTTCTGCCAGGTTAGTTACATTAGCCACCAATACTGCACCTGCTCAGACACCTCTGGTGGCAGTCAATCTCTTGGCTCTCGTGATTATCTGTCCACAATAGTCCCAACCTCTACCGCACAGGCACAGCTGCAAAAGCCAGACCAAAGATGCATCTGTCCTCTATGCACCAGAGACAAGGCACGAGCACACAGTAGTTTAAGGCACAATGGATGCATCAAGTGACTCTTCTTCACTATAACCTTACAGATATGACAAAATAGAAAGGGAAGACCCCTGTTTATCACATAACGGATAACTTATAGATAACTTTCTCTGGCTTAGAAAGGGTGGATTTAACAGAAAGCCAAATTGTTCATGCTGAAGAGGCAGTTCTAAATTACTGATTTTTAATGCAGCTGGTTTCTATGAAAATTATCCTCAACTGATGGAGAGCAAAATAAGTCAGCTGCTCTCAGGCTACCTATGCAAGCAAAACCCAAGGCTGCCAAGGATGATAAACATACATTGGTCTGTTTTCTTTTGCACTGGTCCAGCATCTGTAAAAACCCTTATTAATAACAATTCATTCTAATGGATTGACCAAGAAACAGCCCTCGTCTGGAAGTAGTATACTTCATAAAATCAACACAGACAAAGCACGTCACTGCTAATCAGATACACAACAGGTTTTGAATTCCTTTCAAGGCACATTTCTTACAGCTTCTACCGTACAGGCGACCTACCTTTGTGATGATCTAGAGATGTGGCACATTGGTAAAAGCCTTTGGTGAAATCAAAGGAAGAAATCTCCCCTGCTATTGTAAAGGATTGCTGCTGCTTTGTTGTGTGTGTTTAAACAGATGTGATGTAAGGACTCGTCTCTATGCACAAGTAGTTTTATTCTAACATGTTTAGATTTGGCATAGCCCCTAAAAGCCACACATCCTCACTAGCCTTCTTGAAATCATCTTTTTCCATCTTTTTCCTTGTAAGCCATCTCTTTGAGGATTCAGAAACCTGCAGAAGCTAAAACAAAGCAGGACAAGAAACAGATGTCTCTGGCATATTGCTGAACACCAGCTCTAGGCAATGTGAATGAGTATCCCATTTGCTAAAGAGTGTAAGACCAGCAGTAAATGCTGCTTTCCAGAGACACCATCTTCTTAATTATCTCTTTCTATCAAGCCCTACAGTATTAGCTGTTTAGGCATAATGCAAAGTACTGTATATAACAGGATTCAGGACTATAAGCCAACCCAAACTGCCCAGACTCAGACAATACAATATCCATGCCACTGATCAAACTAGTATCCCAAAAGGCAGACATGCACGTTCACACACCTCTAGAATCCTCCTCTTATGCTTTCTTCTTTACCTAATGTCCAACCAGAATGAGAGTGAACACAGCTGCAACACAGTTGCTGGTTTGATCCCATCAAGCCATTCCAAGCTGCCCTCCATGCTCAGAAGGAATGCATTTTGTGAAAGGATGGGAGTGGCTGCAGTCCCCAACGCACGTGTGAGGCAATCTTGGGGGACAGTGCCGGCCTACACCCTTCTGCCTCAAGTGTAACTGCGCCTACTCCCCCTGGCAGGATGCTGGCACTGAAAATAAAAACCAGAAAGGGCATGAATTTCAAGGAGTGAAATTAATGTAGTGCAGGAAACAGATAAATTAGACCTCTTGCATTTATTGAAAAAAACGTGTTTTAAAAATAATCTGAATTTGCATTGCTAAAGTTCTGAAGAATACAATTCAAGTAGAGAATAAGAAGGAAAGCAATTATTAGGTGCCAACACCCCAGCTGCTGGGTGATTATGCATTTGTGTGCACAGCATTATGCCTCAGCTCTGTCTGAGCCAACGCCATCAGATATTTCATGACAGTTTCAGCTGCTGGAGTAATTGGGGGGTTGCTATTTATTTAGGATTCTGAGAGCTGGAACAAGCTGTTGTGTCTCCTATCAGACACCAATAAACAACATTCATTTTGTGCTCAATAACAGAAGTCAAATGATGTCTGACCAAGTCTCCTCTTGCCTGTGTACTGTATTAAAAATGTTTCCAAACAATGGCTCTGTAGGACTTGTAATGCAGATCTAGCTTGTTCATTGGATCTAGCATGCATAGCCTTCTTTAAACACTGTCATCTTTCAAAATTATGTGATTATTGTTCAAGTAATGCTCTTCTTTTCATTCTGCAGGCTAAGCTCAAAAGGTTTTTAGAGGCTTCTGCCCATTCTTGACTTTCTTCTCTACAAGAAGAGGGTATTGACAGTTTGAATAATGGTCATCAGAGAATGAAAACAAGAAACAGATGTGAATACTCCAGTCCTGCTCTGGGGGTGTGCTTTTCTCTCTCCATAGCACAGAAGACTGAAGAATAATCTTGGATCTTAACGCAGGTACCCGAGCAAAATGAGATTACTATATTTCTTCTAGGCAGCTCCTTTATCTTGGCATCTCCACATCCTCAGTTTGTAATCCTGCCAGGTGACTCAAGCATAGGCCTGAAGGCAAAGGAACATTCCATGGCCTCATGAAACAGGTTAGCTCTTCAAGAGGAAAACCCAGCAAATCAATCTGAACTCAAATAGTTTTAGTCTTGGTACGTGAACGGAGCATTCAGGGAAGGGTGGCTTTTTGCAAAAGGATAAATTCTTCCAAGGCCAAAGGCTTAGAGCTGGTTGTTTCTGGCAGTGGACTTCCCTTTGGAAGAATAATCTTGAACAGTGTTAAAAGGCAGCAAATCACAGTTTACAAATTCAAAACCAACTCATTCAAGGAAAAACACCTTTCATAATCACATGCACTCATTATAAGCAAGATCAAAGAGGCTATGTGTCCTAATAGCCATTGTTCCTCCTGTGGCTTGTTATGCTGGACTCACGTTCTGCAAGAGTACTGCCTTTCAGCAGGAAGCCATGCCAGCTGGCCTTCCCTTCCCTACTGCTGCTGTTGGGTCACCATCTTGACCATTTTCAATGCCATCTCTCCTTGATCAGACGGTACCTAGCACAGAGATGAAGGCACATGGTAAGCAGCTGCTATCATGTAGCAGACAGCAAGCATATCTGTTTTTCTGGCTGATAATGGTACATCCCACCCCAAGAAATACATTATTTACCATATGCCCAGCCTTAAGAATCCAGAAGAAAGCAAAGTTCTCATAGGCCTTGTAGAAAGCAGCTGTCTCAGTGGATTCTGGAGATAGATAGAGTGCCTTCCACTTTTGGTGGCTGAACTGAGCCAGATTAGGCCATTTCAGTTTCCGGATCCAAGCCTCCTGACCTGTTAGAAATAAGAGATGCTTGATTACAACTTGGGAATCGTTCCAGTTCAGCTGGATGTCCACTGAACTAGAGAGCAATACACAGATTTAGTGGAAAGTCTCTGTGCACTCAGAGGCTAAAATGACATTTGTTTTGCCTTGGAAAATGGCAAAGGTGTTGTTCAGGACAAGCTGAAACAAACCAGTGGAGCAAGAAGGGAAAAAGCAAACACTGAAGGTGAACATGAAATGGATTTAGGATTGCACAAGCCGAACGCTTGCTGCTTAGAAGCTCTGCCTAGCTATTCTGACATGTTTTGCTTTACTCCTCAAACTCCTTGAGTGTCCTTCCATGGAGAAGAACCAGCTGCACCAAGCCCCCCTCTTGGAAATCAGAAGAGACTCTGTATTCTGTTTGTCACAGTCACTTATCAAGAAGAGCTTGGAAAGTTTTCCATTTTTGGTATCTGCTAAAGAAGGTGGAGATGAAGACAGCAAAAAGCCCAGTTCCAGCACACCAAGGGAGATGAAGCTTTAGCCTCTCTCTGCACTACTGGAAGAATTCACCTGTTGACTGCAGCTCAAAATACAATAAACTGGAGTCCCACTAACTGCTTATCTCTTTTGAGTTTCCTAGCTTATTGATTGTTGTGTTGTTCAAGGCCATCTGACTATCTAAGTGGGCAGAGACAGACAAATTATAACGCCTTTCACAACACTGGAAAACGTCTGCACAATCTGTGACTGCAGATTATTTAAATCAATAAGAAGAGGTGAATGAAAGACAGCACAGCAGTCTTGCAGCAACATTTGGCCAGGCTTCCCACGCTGCCACTTGATCCATTCTGCATCTTGCAAACAGCCAGGAACAAACAAAGCCTTTAAGTGGCCAAAATGTGCACGTGCCTATACAGGTTACTGAGCAGCAGGTGTGATCACTCAACTGCACCCGCCCTGATTCATCACCAACACTCTTGTTCCATCTCACTTGGCACCATGCTCTGTGTTGCAGGCCACTCACTGAAGGCTGACTTGTGCTGCCCACAAACATGTAGCAAAATATGGCCTTTGACCCAAAGTGCAGGATCTTTATGGAACAGCAGGATAATCTCTATGCATTTATTAATCTATCTTCATCCACAAACAAGCATAAATAAATACAGATGTGTTGAACTAGAAGAATTGAGTTATTAGCTGAAACAATTTTTTGATGTTGCAGATCCATTGTCAACAGTATAATGGAAGTTAGAGAATTGCCTGCCTCAAGAGGGACAAAACATGCTAAGAGCTGCTCATTTATGACTGTGGTATTTAAACACTGCCAGTTAGATAGGAAATTTGCACAGAGGTTTGCACAGATCCAGGTACCGATGCTACTGGAAACCATGTTCTACTCATCATGTTCTGTTCCCAACCCCAGTCAAGAAATCAGGGCCTTACCCATGGTGTCAACAATGAGATCCAACTGCCCATTATAGACTGTAACATTGACATTGGCTGCCAAAAGCTGATCAACAATATCAATGACTGGTTTCATGAAGTCCTCAGCCATGTTCTCAAAGACTTTTTTGGACTGACCTGGTTGGAACCAGAAAGAAGATGAGTTTTAACTGATGAAGAATGTCATCACCCAGCTGTGACAGAAGCAACTGGCTATGGGTTCTAAAATGCAGCCCACTGCTGTATAAATAACAATAACAACAGAAAAAAATCAGTTCCAGCCCAAGGCATCAGCCAGTGATTTACCAATGTGCATAGTCACAGAGAACCAGAAAATCACTGTGCTCCCACTGGAGCCCACACACAGCTTTGTAGCTTCCGGTTCCTGCTATACACACACATGATGCTGGCATCAGTTCTTTGTGCCTTCACATCTGTTTCACACCCTCCCCTCCAGACCATTACATGATACCAGATTCCTGGCAGGGGAAAACTGACAGGAATTTCAGCAAGATTGCACAGAAGACAGAAAGTGGCTGCTGAGACACTGAGGATCTTCTTCCTCCCTCTGTATTTTTAGCTGCTTGGTTAAAGATAGCTACAACCAGCAGAATCAAAACTACATCTGCTCCCTTGGCACTGCCCCATTATGTCTTTTTTTTCTGAGAATAGGTGATCTTCTTAGGCCCAAGGACAATGACAACTGAACGTGAGTGCTTAACTACAGAAAAGTATCTTCCTATAGTCTGACGCTGTAAAAGCAGTAATGCGACTCATTAGAACCACAGTAGCGGACAGGAAAGTACCTCCCCACTGCACACAGTCAGGAATAATTTTCAGCTTCTTTCTGATGGGTCCATTCATAAATTCACTCAGGCTGTCCTTGTGCATAGTTCTGACATGGCGCTGGTAAAGTCTTACTGGAAAAGAGAGGAGACACTTGGACTTGTGGCACGTTTCAGACTGTTACTCTGCACAGATAGCAATTGCCAGTGTTGCAGTTGTTGCCAACAAGCTCTTTTCTAATGAGAATGCAATATCACTGAGAGCAATTTGCTTACTAGAAACCACCAATATCAACCTTTATTTAGGTTAGGGGATGACACAGGAAGAACTCAACCACCCATTTCTATCTTTGGCCAACAGAGCACTTCTTCAAGGGCCCAGTGTCTGCTTTAGCCTTTTGGTACAGACACAGTTTCTCCTGAACAAAGCAGCTGTTTCTGAGCACCAGTGCTTTACTTTGGGAAGTGAACTCTGTCACTCACCTTCCCTACTGAAGCCAACAGAAAGAGATCAAGAAATTCTATACATTTGTTTTTCACATTGATGCATAAACATCACAGAGGAAAAGTCTAATCAGATTGTTTATATTGATGAGACATTGGCATCCCAGCTTGGAGACAGAAACACAAGACATTAGAGGAAGTAACTTAAAGGTCATAAAACTATGTCACAATTACAGTGACTACTTCCTTGGAGTAATTTATGCAGGATGCATAGGTGGAGGTGTAATCTGTAGAAGGGTTGTTCCACATTCCTATTTATCCCAGAGCAAACAAGTTGTAGTTAGGAGAATACCCACGTCCTTTGGATCTGAAGGCCCCATTTTTAAGGATGTGCTAAACTGAGGCTGTTTCCACTATCTGAGTTGAAGGTATACAAATGCAGACACACGACCTCAGAAGCTCAAGTGCTTAAATACAACTTACTGAGATGGAGATTTTCTTGTTCATCTAGTTTCATTTCTGGAACCTCCTTAGTCATGATGTTATAAAAGTTCACATTATCTGTGTTCTGAAAACACAAGATAGTTTCAGTGACATGTAACAAAAATGTTTCTCAGATATGAGGAACAGATCTTTTCTGAATAAAAAAAGGTAAGTAAATTCTACATGAACTAGGATACAATGTGACCTGCCACTTCACCTGCTTCAGGAAGACACTTATGGAAAAACTTGGGTTCTACATGTGCTTTGACAAGTGAGGAAGAGATCTTTCCAAGTCTGTACAGTTCACATATGGGCTGTGCCAGAGATGCCATTTACTCCTCTGAAACGGATGTGAAGCTACAGGAAGGCTGACACCCTGCAAATGACTGCAGATACTCATTACTCATTAAAGAGCTGCAGTGCCAGATGCTGCTTTCAAAATGGTCTCTTCTGTCAGACCCAGTCCAGCCTGATGTTGCCTCTTGCTCAAACTAAAATGCTTCCTCCAGAACATGGTCATAGGTCTGAGCCAGCCCTGCTGACATCTAGACATGTCTAAGAATTGCAGAACAGCAGCTCTGATGCAGACAGCCTGATGCCACTGATCAAACTAGCATGATCAGTGCTGCCACTAGGGAAGCTGCTCAAGATTCCTGAAGCCCTGCTTTATGTGATTTCTGAAGTTCCAATGCTTAGTTCAGAAATCAGCTTATAGCAGCAACCCTAGAACTGAAGTGCCTGCACCCTGGCAGCAATATTGCAGCTGGGAGAAGAGAACAGACTTGAAGACAAAGGCAAAATGGGGAACAACTAGTTCCTTCCAAGCAGTAAGGAGTGAAAACCAACTACATGCAAAACACTTAGTTATGACACAAACCAAAACAAGAGTGAGAAGAGTTCTAGATTAGCGTTTCAATTTGAGGAAACCAGAGCCCTGCTTGTACTAAAACAGAAACACAAGAATGAGATTTTTCAACAACCCTTCAACAGGAAGAACAAGAGCAAAGCTTCACCTACCTTTTAAGCTGGAACTTGCTAAGTAACAAGACGCAGTAACCCACAGTAACCGAACACTAAGGTTCCTTTCCATCCTGTGCACCTAGTGTAGTTTTTAAAATATAGATCTATGCTTAACTGAAAATCTGTCTTGCTGGATGCAGTTTTTCAATACTCAACACTTTCAAGCAGACATAGTTCATTTAGGCTGAAACTGGGTTCTACAGCAATCAACAAGACTGGTGGCAAGCTAAAAATTGTCCTTTTAAATGATGTGCTAGGTTGAAACCCTGACACAACATCCCAAAGCTACGCACTACCCAGTGCCTCTGACAAACACACCGTGATGTACAGCAAACAGCTCTTTCACATCAGCACTGGGCTAAAACACCTACTATTGGGCATTGGGGAATTCACACCAATTCACCCAGTGCTCACAGGAAGGATAACCTGAAATTGAGAACCGCCCCAGGCACCAGTTAGTTAGTAATGCTGGTCAAAGATCTCACCTCCTCAATAATCCCTTCAGCCTTGCCCCAGAGCTCAGTGGCCAGCCCATATTGATTTTTATTTATTGCATCCATTATTTCTTTAGCAATAGCTGTCACTTCTGCCAGACCATTATCATCAAGGAGAGACTGGAAGACAGACACAAAGACAGACAGTGTTAATTATAATTTCACACTTATTTCCTTCTAACAGTCTCCACGCATTCAAGGTTTTATTCTGGCTAAGAACTAATCTTAAAAACCAGCATCTATTTATACTGTATTGCAGTACAAGGATCAGGTGAGGAACAAGAGTTTAAGAAGGTACTTACAGTGCTGTAAAGGTAGGGTCCCCAAGACAGCACAGAGTCTATAGGAATAGAACAGATTTCAAACATCTAAGTTTTTGACAATTTCCTTTACTTTTCCTTTATTGTAGTAAAAGTTATTGTGACAAACACTTGGAGATGAATTAATCAGTAAGGTACCATTGGCTCAATTTAGCCCAAAGGTTATAAGCCACAGAGCAGGTTCTTTACAAATCCTGAGAACCAATGAAAACACCAATGTTATTATCTCCCAAAATATTAATCAGAGTTTTTTTAAAGCAACCGACAATTTCTTACCAAAACATTCCCGCCTCAACCCTGCAGCACATTGCTAGATATGGGGAGAGAGCTGACAAGTGACTGACAACTGATCTGTCCACTGAAGTTACAGGGCAGGTTTGTTTTGTAACAGGTTTGTTAATAAGGTCCCAAGAATCAGCTGGTAGGAGATAGACAAGAGTTTGCTTGAAACTGTCCCAAGCTAAAGAGTTTGTGAAGCCTGTGCTTGCAAATCTCTTTGAAGTACCAGGAGTCCTTTATTTGCTTTTTGTCCCTCACTAGACACCACACGCCCTACTTTTCCCAGGTCTGTGAGCACACCAGTTGCTCAGCACAAGGTATTGTGCAAAGGAAGATAAAACCTCAGTTACAATCACGTGAGTCATCTGGTGGACACATTCTAAATGCAGTACATCTCACCACCACCCCACTTCAAACACAAGCATCTTCCTCAGTGACTTTGCTCTCTGAATTCCCCAAGAGATACCATTCTAAAGACGCATTCTTCAGTCACAGCTTGCAGCAACAATTTCTTTTTGATTTGCCAGGCTCACTAAGGATTTAGTTCACTTAAGGCAGGACTAGTAAATTTTACTCTAAGTACCTGTGAAATAATAAAAAGCTCTAACAAAACAGAACAACAAACCACCCACAGCTTGAGGATTTTGAACATACCCAAAGGAGAAATCCATGAGTCTCCAAGAGCTGTCCCCATAAAATTGCACTTTATGATCCCTTTTTGAACAGCCTTGGTGAATAAGAGGAAAACCAAACGTCAAGCAAAATGTATGGACTTTTAATTATATATTTGTGAATCTAGAACTGTTTTTCTTTAAGTGAAAACATGAAGTAACAGTCTAGATGAGGCAACGGGGACAGTGTCACCCAGGAAATAGAAGCACACCATGTTTTTAAGTGACAAGTTAACTACATCCTTCAACTACTTACATCTTGCAGCTCTAAAGCAATGCCAGCAGCCATTTTACCACCATAGGATTCAGAAAATATGTAGAATGGGATGTTCTGGAGAAAAAGAGATGCCACACAATGAACCCATTGGCCACAGGGCATAAGATACCTCCAACAGCCTCCCACAGAACCAAGGCACTGGCTGTTTAACTCTCGCTATCAAACACTGGATATTTTTCTGATCCTGAGCTGATTACTGGGGGACGTTTTGAAGCAGGCACTTCGGTATTTTGGAACTAGAAAGACCCATGATATGTAACACACTTCTTCAATGACAGGACAGATAAGAATCTACCCCGTGGCTTATCTAACTACCACCAAACTCAACATTCAGCTTCAGAACTGCGGGAAATAAGAGGCAAGGGTTATACCTGCACCAAATGCTACCTAGGAGCAAATACTACCAATCAGTTTGCTAATTCTTTCTGAGGTCTGTTTAAAACCAAAGAAAAATATTATCCTAACCAAGAATTCAGTTCACTTACCTGGAATTCTGTTCTACACGTGAAGAATTCTCCAAGAAAAACCATCATATCAGAAACTACTGCAGTAAGGTTTTTGGCAAACATGCCACAGTCATCCACATAACTGAATCCAGTGCCCACAGGGTTATCCACAAACAAGATACTGGCTGCCTGCAACTGTATGAGCAGAAAGAAGGTGCAGTTCTTAAAGGACTATTCCTGTAACTTAATTTATTAACCACATTATTTTAAAATGAAATACTATAGCTCTATTGACATTTAAATAAAAAGCATTCTTCATTTAATCATCTGCTTATGCATGCAACAAACATTTGCAATCAGTAATCAGAAGCTGAATTATCTACTATACCCAAGTTGTATTTCTTGGTTTCATTTCTTTGTCTAATGGACCAATTTCTTCAAAGTTTCCAAAACCAGAGCCTGAAGCTCCTGGACCTCCCTGTGGGAAAACATCAAATGATGAGTAAGTGAAAAGGCAGTGTGGTATTGCTATGAAACACCAGAGAAAATAAAAGAAACTCAGTAAGCAGAATCTGGATTGTAAATTTAAAAACCAGCTACGTTAACTTGCAAAGGCAGCACTTCCTCAGCCTCTTTCATTGCGGGTACACAGGCCATTTCTGAAAGCACAAATTTAAAGAGAGGAACAATCATCCACTTGTGAAAGCAGCTTGTGAGTTGGTCTGCATTTGCAGCTTAAAAATCCTTCCCTTTTCTCTTTTAATATAAAACCCAGAAGTTAAGCATCTACAAAGGTTTGCAGGTCATTACTTTTGTCTTCAAGTCCTGTATGTGTGCTTCACTCTGAAGAAATAACCCAGAAAAGAGGCCAAGTCATCAAGTGATTATATTCACCACTCATTAACCTGAGAAACGTCCTACTGCAGGTGAGCACACTCCACTGCCTTGGATCACACTGTAACTGAATGGGACCAATCTCTAAACTATCAGTTTCTTGTAGTTGTTTCCATTTAGAAATCTTTCTAAATCTCTGGTCATTTTCTCTCTCGGAACACTGTTTAGCCTGCAAGCTCTTCAGAAAAGGAGCTATGATGCTACAATGTAGTTGGAGCATCTTGCACAGAAAGCACTGCTGCTGTTTAAAAGACAAAATCATCCTCTATTTCTGCAACTTATCCTGATGGAATCATAGGATCATTAAGGTTGGAAGAGACCTCCAAGATCAAAAAAATCCCAACTGTCAACCCAGTGCCACCATGCCCGCTAACCCATGTTTCCAAGTGACAGCTCTATGTGTTTTTTGAATGCCTCCAGTGATGGTGACTCTACCACCTCCCCGGGTAGCTGGTTCCAATACCTCATCACTCTTTCAGTGAAGTCATTCTTCCTAGCGTCCAACTTAAACCTCCCAAGGTACAACCCGAGGCCATGTGCTCTCATCCTACATCGTGCACATGATAAATCATTTAGAATCTGACAATTTGCAATTCTGCTTCTGTAAAGCTTCAAGACACTTAGGAGGCTGAAGCCAGCACAAATGCAAAGAATGCTATTTTAGTGTCTTTCACCGAACCTTACCTGGAGCCACAAGATGAGAGGCAACTCTGTAAAGTCTTTGGTTGGGTTGTTTGCATAGTAGAGCCACCAGAACATGTGTGCCTTACTTCGAACTTCAACATATCCCCACAGCTCTTTGGGCTCCGGGGGCTGCCTCAGCACTACACCTTGGGGGGTGAATAAAAATCAACATCAGCTGGGTGCAAACGCTCAGCTTTGGGCTTTCTGACAGATTTATTCCAAAACGCAACACTTGGCTGTGACAGTGACAAGCGCTTCCGTTAAAATAAACACTGTAAGTAACCTGCCTGTACCTCCACCCCCACGCAGGTGACTTACCGCCAGCGAATGGACCCCAGGGCATAATTAAGCACTTAAAACTTATCAGCGCCTGGCCGTACAGCAACGAGGCTCTTTCAGGCCACGTCGCCCAGTCCTTGCTGGCCCAAAGGTCACACAGCGTTGAACGGGTTACACTGGTGTGGAGAACATCCCACCTCCGTCAGCCCTCGCTGCGCAGCTGTGATACCGCGATGGGACCGGTCTGCCCCTGTAGCCCCAGGCCGCAGGGTCTCGGGGATTAAACACTGCAGCCGGGGGTTTCCTGCGCTCCTGTCAGCCTGCACCGGCCCCACCAGTACCCTGCTGGCTGTCTTCCCTGGGTTCTTCCTTTTCACCCCCGCTCCCCTTGCTGCTGCCCAGGAGCAGAAGGGGTCTCTCTGGGCAGGGGCAGCTCCGCCATAGGAACCGCTCCCTGCTGTTGGGGAGCCCTCCCACCACTCCACCCGGCTAAGTCCGCAGGGGTCGAATTCGTTTTCCCGATCAAGAGCCTTCGCTGAAGAGGGTCGCAGCCACGCAGACCCCTCTTAGCCGGGGTGGGGGGGGCATGGGACAAACAACCCCCCCTGCCCGCCGCTTAGCTCAATGCCCTGAGACCGTTCCTACGGCACCACCCGGCCGCGGTCCAGGACACAGTCCGGCCCCCCAGCTCAGTACCTGACACCGCCAGCAGCAGCCCCAACCCGGTTGCAGCGCTCAGCAGCCTCATCCCGCCAACACCTCCCGGCTCCCGCGGCGGCGTCACGTG
>VZRI01014403.1:1363184-1403632 GCA_013397515.1 Upupa epops
CACGTGCTCGAGGACTGGGACAGGCCCCGCCCCGGGGGCGCGGCCCTAGCGCTCGTGCTCCGCCCGCTGTTTTTGTCCCTCGTGGGGCGCCGTTACCCCGTCGCGCTCTCGCCTGCCCGGTTTCCCTCCCCCAAGATGGCGGCGGCCGGTGGCAGCCCTATGCGGCTGCGGCTGCTCTTCGACTACCCGCCGCCGGGCAGCCCGGGCTGCGCGCTGTGCTGGCTACTGCTGGAGCCCGGGCAGGTGCGCCTCGTCACCGACCTCCTCAGCCTCATCCAGCACCGCTTCGGCTTCAGCCGCCGGGCCCGCCTCAGCCTCTTTCTGGATGGGGCCCTGCTGCCGCCCACCGAGAGCGCTCGCCTCGTGCGGGACAACGACTCGCTCCGGTACGGCGGGGTCCGCGCTCGGCTGCCGGCACCAGGGTCGGGGTGTGTCTCTGGGGCACCGGGGCGGCTGGACAGCGCCGGCCTTTCCCGCGGCTGCCGGGGAAGGAGCGAGCACCGATGCCCTCAGCCCCTGGTGGCTCAGAGGGACTGGACAGCGCCAGGGGCCGGGGGCGGATGCTCTCACCAGCGGCCCCGAGTCCCCGCATTGCCAAGGGACCTGGCAGAGCCTCAGCCCTCCGCGAGCGTTTGGGAGAACAACCCAGGCTCTGTGTTAACGGGGATCATCCCCATCCCAAAAGATAAGCTCACCTAAGCTGTTCACACACAGGAAAAAGGTGTTAATGATACTGAACAGTAACTTCTGTTTTGTTGGGGTTTTTTTTTGACAGAGTAAAATTGGAAGAAGTACTTGCAGATGATTATGAAGAGGTAGATGATGAGTTCTCTTCTAGACCAAAAGAAGGGAAAAGAAAGCACAGACAAAAGCAAGAATTCTCTATAAATGAAGAAGATGAGCATAAAAAGGAAAAGAAAAAAAATAAACATAGTGCTGAGTATTCCTCATGTAGAGAAGAGGCTGCTGTAGATATTTGTGCTCTAAAAAAGCAAAAGAAAAGAAAAAGAATTAAACTCAAAGAAGGTAAGGAAGAGACTACTACTGGCCAATCTAAAAAAATTAAAAAAGCAGAGAGGGAGAAAATACAAAAGAAGGATGAAAAGCAGACAAAAGCTGCTGCAACAAAGATGGGCTTTGAAAAGACACAGGAGAGACTTTATCAGGATTCTGGTAAAAATAACACCAAAAAAATCACAACACAGTCCAGGGGAAAGACTGTGGGATTTTCAGATTCCTCCAGCACATCATCTGACAGCGACAGCAGTGAAATAAATGTAAAGCACAGTAAGTCGTCCCATAAACCTGTAGTGGCAACACTTCCCAAAGACAAATCCCAAGCTGCTGCAAATTCTGATGTGAAAACTGTCATTTCTAATAAACCAACTGTGAAGCCTAACACTGAAAATTCCACTAAGACTGCAATTAGTAAAAATGCTAAAAAGTCCGAGTCATCTAGTTCTGATTCTGACTCAAGTACAGAGGAGGAGAAAGCAGCAACTACACAACACAGTACAGCAAAGGAAAAGTCGCTGCCTAACAGTGTGGCAGCTGTAAAAACCACCAAGGCTCCCAAAGCAAAGACCTCCTCATCAGACTCTGATAGCTCAGATTCAGAAACACTTGATCTTAAAAAACCTGCAGCAAATGCTGGACTGAGTAATTCCACAGTAAGAAACAATACTAAACAGTTGTCAACCAGTCAAGGACCAATTGCCAACCCAGGCCGTGGAAGGGGGCGTGGAGCAGGAGAGGAGAACTTCTGGAGAGGACCTAGAGGCCGTGGGTTTCATACAGTGATGAGGGGCCAAGGCCGTGGGAGAGGAGCAAATGCTACTTTCTTCTATAACTACAGCAGTGAAGGCCAGAAACAGAGGCAGTTAAATGAAGCTCTGTCAAATGTTTCTGTTCTTGTCCAGGTGAGTGACAGTCATAGATTGCCCTTCTCTTGCAGCTTTAGCTATACAGAAGAACTTACAGGTTGAAAGTAATTTGTAAAAGTAGTAACAGACCAGCAGGGTAGGATCAGCTGGATGATCTTAAACTTAGTAAATCTGTCATTTACTGTGTCTCCATTTAGCAGTCCAAGGAAGTGTTTATGAAACAAAGTTTAAGTGATTATATATATCTCAAAGTGCCTAGATACTTTCCTTACCCTTCTCTGTTACAACCTGTTACAACCCATACACCATAAACATTATCTTCTGGTTTTACTAATAATATTAATGGACTAACTGTTTGCTTCACAGAATCCTGTGGAGGTCCCCAAGAGAGACTATAGTGTGTTACCTCTTCTAGCAGCTCCACCACAAGTGGGAGAAAGAATTGCCTTTAAGGTAAAAAACTTGTGAAATACTGAATGAAATAGTTCTGTTGGGGCATGGCTAAGTGTTGCAGGACACATTGCAGATAGCACAGTCCTAACGCTGAGAAGTTTACACCGAAGAACTTAATCTTACGTTGTTCTAGAACTCACAGTTCCGGTTATCAAATTATCTTTGTAACTTTTTCATAGTTTTTAGTTTGTTTTAAACTTACGCAGGTGGTTCAGCACTCGGTCTTGCGTTTAATGTTTGTAGGCAGCTCTAGAATCTAGCTGCTGCTATCTCTCTAGCCTCATTGTTTCCCATACAACAGAAGCTGTAACAGTTGTTGACTTTCAAAAATTCTTTTGACTTTACACAGACTCCAAACCGCTGTAAAAATCAAAAGTTAAATGCACTTCCTTATTCTCTATATTTGTATAACACAAAGAAATGTCTCTACCACCTTCCCTTGTGAATGAGTCAGCTCACAGTGTCTCACTCTACTTTGGGCATGTTTTTAGGGTTTATGTTTAAATAGCAAGGTCAGAAGGAGGCCCCTTACCCCTCTTTCCAACATGCTAGGAAAGTCAGCATTAAAATGAAATCTTGACAAAGAACAGGAAACAAAAATTAGTGCATTGTTATTTCTCTCCATAGTGGTGTTTCTACAATACTATTGCAAATCGGACCATGCAAATAATTATACTGTGCTGCAAAATAAGAAAGTAAATGCAAATGAAATCACTGCAGTAGAAGAGATTGGGATCTACCTCCCCAATCTCCTCTCGCAGCCTGACCTGAACATAAATCCTTTGGAGCAGCAAGTCCTGGGACTGTGATCAGGATCAGGACCCAGAAGCGAGAGACTTGGTTCTTGTACGTTTCTCTTGCTGAAGAAACCATGTCTTGGTACAGATGGAGTCATCAAAGGTCAGGAAAAGCTGTGATTTATTATTTGTATTTCTTTCAACAGCGCTTGGAATTAAATGAAAATTACAGTCCTGAAGTTTCAGAATACAAGGTATGGGTTTTCTTTCCTCCTTTAATTCACTCATTAAACTATTACAGGTAACACTTAAAATGTTCTGTTCTTGTGCAGTATTTTTCTTCTGGTCCAGTAGACTCTGCAGTCAGTGACAATAAATAATTGTAGTGGTAAGTTTACTGATGCCAGGATCTCCAGACTGCTGAGCCTTAACATTTTGCAGATTGTACCCATGAAGCATTTGACAGACAGGTGCACTCCTTTACGATCAAGTACCACAATGGTTGTACATGTGGAATGGTTATCCAGGGCTGAACAGTATCTCACCAAACTCTTCTCTTGTTTCTTTATGAAGGAAGGAAAAATCATCAGTTGGAATGCTGATAAAAAACAGATCGAGCTTGAGATTCTGTCATCATCATCAGGACAATGTATGTACCCTGGGACACCGAATGCTTGTCACATCACTTGGATAACAGTCAGTAGGAAGCACACTTCATGTTTCAGGAATACTTCAAACTTTTTATGTTCTTTCTTAACTCACCCCTTCCTTCCTTGCTTACTTAAACAGAAAAGTTCTAACACTTGCTCCTTCTGCTGAAGCTGCTTGAAGGTACTTACAGAATGAAACGTGTCCAGTGAGTAAACAGGCAGTAACCCCTCTCTGTTTCATTGCCTGGAAACTTGTATATTATTATATGGAATTACAGAGAAAATTCTAGATCTTAGTGGTGGTCTTTGCACCATCAGTTGAGCCTGTCTTCAGAGGACATGGAACTAGACAAAGTGCACTTCAGAGACATGAAACTGTGAATGCCTCTTGACACTGAACGTTTGGACTGCAGCTGCCATTTAAGCCACCCTTAATAAGAACTTTTTCCTCAAATGTAGGCAGTGTACTGCTCATGAACTTAACTTCGAAAAAAAAGACACCCCAACGAACTGGTTTTGTTGAGATTTCTAAGTAGGGTAAACACTTAAACCTTTTCTTTATAGTTAGTGGATTTGTTTGTTTATTTGTTTTTAAGGTGCTAAAGAACCAGGGAAATTTGATCTGGTTTATCAGACTGCAGATGGAGCAGAACTGATCGAGTATGCTGTTCCTCAGGATACAAAGGTGGGTGCTGGCCTTTTTTGATGCCGGTACTGGTTTGTGTAGAATCACAGAATGTTCCAGGCTGGAAGAGACCTCCGTAGGTCATCTAGTGCAACCTCCTTACACAAGCAGGGACATCTCTACCTAGGTCAGGTTGCTCAGAGCCTCATCAAGCCTTACCTTAAATGACTCCAGGGATGGAGCCCCCACTGCCTCCCTAGGCAGCCCATTCCAGTCATCAACTACTCTCACAGTGAAGAGTTTTTTTCTAATCTCCAGCCTAAATCTCCTTTCCCAGCATGAACCCATTGCTCCTTGTCCTATCCATGCCCTTTGGAATAGACCTTCCCCTGCCTTCACATAGGCCCCTCTCAGATACTGGAAGGTCAAAAGAAGGTCACCCCCAGAGCCTTCTCTCTGCACTTGGCCTTGTTGAACCTTATAAGGTTCATCTGGATCCACCTCTTCAGTCTATCCAGCAACCTCTGGATGGCAACACATCCCTCAGGCCTATCAACTGCATTCCCCAGCTTGGTATCATCTGCAGACTTGCTGAGGGTGCACTCTATGCCTCTGTCAATGTAATTGATGAATATACTGAGCAACACTGGTTCCAGCACTGACCACTTGTCACCTTCCTCCATCTGGACATGGAACCATTGACCATCACTCTCTGGATGTGGCCATCCAGCCAGTTCCTTATCCACTGAATAGTCCACCAGTTGAACCCATAATCCTCCATCTTAGAGATAAGGATGTTGTGGGTGACTGTCAAAAAGACCCTGCAGAAGTCCAGATAGATGACATCCATAGGTCTTCCCTTGTTGACTGATATTGTCACTTCATTGAAGGCCACTAGGTTGGTCAGGCAGGACCTTCCCCTAGTTAATCCATTCTGGCTACCCAGGATTACTGTAGCTTACCTGTGTCCTGCTGCATGACTCTGCACATCTCAGAGAGATTCCCTTCATGATAATTCATCCCATTAAAATCAATGGAAGCCAAAATAATTGTTCTTTTCTAGCAAGAACACACATGAGTACAAGAATCACTTCTTGCATGTTACTCTAGATTCAAAACCAGTCATCCAACTTTAACTTTGTGCTTTGGCTAATATAGCAAATGATACCATGTCTAGATAAAGCACCAGTTCTCACAAGGTTATTCAGATCACACACTGTTTTACTTCACAACTTAACTTGCTTAGGATGTCAGGCAGCTTGAGGGTCATCTAGAAGGTCAATGAATGGCAGAAAATATCTGTGGTCTTTGTTCAGCAGAGCTGCTGTTCAAATCTCCTGTCTAGCTTGTACACACTAAGAGTTGTCCGTGTTCTCTTTGCAGATAACTGAAAGCTGGGATGCGCTGATAGAGCCAAGACTGATTGTTGAGCCTCCAGTTAACGGATTCAGCATTGAAAATGGAACAAACTAAGATGTGAACCGATGTAAATAACTGTTCTGTGAAATGCTGCCTCCTAGGTTCTGGGTGCACAGGTGCACTGATGGATATTTGTAATAAATGGTTTTAAAAAGAAACAATGCCAAAAGAGACAGAAACCTGTTTTTGTTAGGATATGTTTTTATGTAACACAGGACTACTTTGTTCATTATAGGAAGTCTGCAATATAGATCTGTTGATGGGGTTTTTTTTTCTTAATAGGAGCTTAATACCAAGTTTTATATCTTACTCTTGTGAGCAGCAGAACTGGAGTGGTTTGATCAAAAGGCTAAAGTACAACCTTGTACTGTCAGTAGCTCCATCTAGATGTGTGGTATTGGCTAGGACTGTGTAACTGCCATACAGAGGCAGCCTACTCTAAGGTACATTACAAACAACATTTCAAAATTAAATATAAATATTATTAATGTCCACACCTCTATAGCTGAGAGCGTGATACAAATGCTGTGACCTTGCAGCTGTTCACAGGATGCACCTGAACATGTCAAGAAAAGGTTATAGATTTCAAGCATCTGTAATCTAGAGAGGCAGGTAAATAGTGATAACTGTCAGCTTTGCCTAGAACCAGTGGCATATAACAGCATCTCTGGCAAAGCTGTATCCTGCTGTGCATCGTCTCTGAAAACATGTTGGTTTGTTTTGGTTCATGTTTTGTTTTGGTTGGTTTTTTTGCTTGAAGCAAATCCTTTTGTCATTTACATGCAGAAGTTTCTGTGCAGCCTTTGTTTCCTTCATCTCTGCTATTTATTAGTATGGAGGTAGCACCATGTATCCATGTAGCACTGGCACCATTGCAAGTCTTCTTGATTTATTTGGTTGCTGTGCTGGGTAGTTGACTCTTAAACAGAAGGCATGGAAAAAAACGCCACCCAAAGCTAGATATAAACACCTGAAAAACTGTATGTTGGGGTTTAATGAATGTGTACTCTGCCCAGCACATGATTACATTAAAACACTGTACATCTTTGCATTGTCTTGTGCCGTCAATGTCCTTTGTTTGTGAATTAATCGTTTCTGTATGAGTAAAACTGACTGGTGGTTTCTATTTTTCTTTAGTTGCTGTTATTTTACATTAGAATTTGTTTTTGAGAGCAATTGCCAGTTAGATTCTTGTGTGGATATCCTTGTCAGCAACAGGAAGACTAGGCACTCTAACACAGTCGTGCTGGGGTTAATGGTTTTCTAAAGGAAGTTGTTAATTATGAATTCTTAGGAAATTGCATAAACTACACACAAGTATTCCACACATTTTGGAACAGGATTCATCTCTCCTTCCAATGCCTTTTGGGTGCAAATGGGTACAGAATCCCTCTAGCTGAGATTTAACAGATGATGGCCGAGAACAAATACACCCCAGAGAGGATGTTTTGAAGAGAACTTCTTGAGTTTCATTTATCCATTGTTAGGGTGAAACTACTGCTTGAACACAGAGTGTAAATGGAGTAAGTGCAGTCTGAAGGAGCTGGCTGGCTGCCCTGTCACACCCCATTGCCACACGTAAGGTTCCTCACAAGAGGGAGCTGGGTCATAAACGGGTGAAATGAGGAACAGGATGGAATGTGAATTCCAAAGGGAGCTCGTGATGCACTGAATAAACCCTTCCTGGCCCTAGATTCGAGTTCTGTTGAGGGTCCCTTTGCTGGGGGTAGGGATCACCTAGCTCACAGATTTTCAACAAGTTCTGGTACTACCTAGTGCATGCAGGTGGCTGATGGGAGGAGGCAGGTATAAAAACGACCTAGCCTTTGATTGCCTTGACATCCTGTCTCTACAGAGGTTACTCTTTGAGAGTTGTGTGGACAACTGAGCAACGAGTTGTCATGCAGTGAGACAGAAATCATGCAGTGAGACAGAAATTCCTCACAGGAATTCCTTGCAGTTCATTGAGGCTGCTCCTTGAGGTGATGAAAGGCAGAAACATCAAAGAAACTCCACTTGGATGAGACCTCCTGAAAGCCACTGTACCATGC
Source organism: Upupa epops (assembly GCA_013397515.1). Classification (NCBI taxonomy): domain Eukaryota; kingdom Metazoa; phylum Chordata; class Aves; order Bucerotiformes; family Upupidae; genus Upupa; species Upupa epops. The sequence continues at coordinate 1,371,003 of VZRI01014403.1, forward strand.
ACCTCATAACATGTAGCACTGCCTGGCCCTAGGCCACCCAGATCTGATCAGTAAGCAGGGGCCAGACAGACTTAGGAATAATGCGACCAGACAGGCTAGGAGCACCATCTGGAAATCTCACTCTCCTGGGAATGGCTGTAATACCAGCAATGTTAACAATCACTCATGCTGATATGGGTCACTCATCCTCTCTCCCCAAACCTCCACTGTCAAGATCAAAATCCCTCCCTGCAGACTGCACACACAGCACTACACAGAAACAGAAGCAGGGTTTGGGTTCAAGGGATAAAACACTATATTCCCCACACCTGCCTGTCCCACAGAACATCCCTGCTTGCAGGACATTCCATCCTGTGCCTCAGGGAAAAGCAGTTTTTAAGAGCATGGATTGCTGCAGACATACAAACACAGGACACATCAATCTCAACATACTTCAGCAGAACCAATACATCCAGCAAACAGACTAAAACCCAGGGCAAAGCTCACCAAAGCTGAGGAAGCACTTGAACCTAGACCCACTTGGACCCACACTCTTACCCTTATTTAAAAGGGTTACAGTGGCCGCTAAATACAGGCTGGGCTCGATGATCTCAGAGGTCTTCTCCAGCCCCGGTAACTCTGATCCACTAATACCTGACAGCAGCCTGTTGGGAGGCAGCATGTTTCAAAGCAAAAGCCAAGCTGCTGAAGAGGGAACTTGCTCCTAATCAGCCAGGCAAACAGTTGGTGCTCCCAGCATCTTCAAAGGAGAGAAACATCAACTTCACAGTCCCGGCACAGGAACACAACCTTAGTTTAGGAGTAACACAGCATGCCGTTCACTGTCATCCTCACCAACAAACCACACAGCTCCCTCTACTTCTAGCTGCTTCTGACACACCTTCTCCAGAAGCTCCCATTGTCAAAACTCCTCTGGGTCAGGTACTAACCCAAACCAGGAAAGGCTTCAGCTCTTCTTACTGATGTGAAGAAATTAAGTGGCCAAAATCCTTGGCCACTAGAACCAAGAGCTGCAGCAGATGTCAGTTTTCCTACTTTACAGGATGCCTCTAGGACCTGACTGCCACAGCACCTCACTGTTTTACTGACATCCTTACCCATGGGTTTTATCACAAGTCCCTTTCGTGCTCACAAACCTCAATCCTCATTCTTTAGCTGATACCTTTAACAGGAGAGAAAGATTTAGAGTTAACACAGCACATCTTCCTCACAGATTCTTGATTATGTAAGCACAGGCAGCATTCCCACTCAGTGACCCATTTTTGCTGTTTTCTTNAAAGCATCTTCTCACTGCAGCTGATGGGAGAGCTACCTTAGCTACTTCAGTTTTTATAAGCCACCAGCCTAAAACAAACAGACCCAGAAGAAAGATGCAAGAGCTCCAGGCCTTCAATCAAAACTCATTTGTTAATTTAAGATAAAACCAAAGTTCCACGGCACTTGTGGCTCTAAGTAACCCACTGAAGTGTGAAACCAGAGCCTACTCCTCCACCAAATCTCCCCAACAGCAGGTCAGTTTCACCATACAAACGTTAACCATAAACCAAACAGGGCAGTGCTGCATCATTCAGAGTCATAGAATCTGAGCTGAGCCTGGAAATCCCTCAAACAACATGTCCCGAGTCTCAATCCAAACCACTATTCACTGGCCTAAGAAAGATAAAACTGGAAGGTTTCAGTGGTGGCTTCAGCTGATAACTTTGTGTACCCACAGAATCATAAGGTAGCAACAAGGGAGTAAAAAGAAGAGCCTACAGAAGTGAACCTCACCCAAGGATGAATAAAGAAAGGGGAATTACCTCACCAAAGAGAAACATCCCAGTTGGTATCATCCACTAAGGCATAGTCTTGCCCACAATCACATACNACACAGCACATCTTCCTCACAGATTCTTGATTATGTAAGCACAGGCAGCATTCCCACTCAGTGACCCATTTTTGCTGTTTTCTTCTGGAATGTAGACACTCTTGTATTGCTCAATCGTGCACTACACACGAGAGCTCACACACTGTGCTCTGTGTTGGTCATGTCAGCTCTGGGGCCAGAACAAGAGCCAGCAAAGACTCTGAAACGCTCAGTCACAGCCAAACACAGTCCCGAACACTTGCTCTGTGCTTCTGCTCAAGCTGGGCAGCACTGCCCTTCCACAGACAAATGCACACAGGCTGTCACACCCCAGTGAAGCANGAGTCATAGAATCTGAGCTGAGCCTGGAAATCCCTCAAACAACATGTCCCGAGTCTCAATCCAAACCACTATTCACTGGCCTAAGAAAGATAAAACTGGAAGGTTTCAGTGGTGGCTTCAGCTGATAACTTTGTGTACCCACAGAATCATAAGGTAGCAACAAGGGAGTAAAAAGAAGAGCCTACAGAAGTGAACCTCACCCAAGGATGAATAAAGAAAGGGGAATTACCTCACCAAAGAGAAACATCCCAGTTGGTATCATCCACTAAGGCATAGTCTTGCCCACAATCACATACTCCCGGGGATAAAGTCCCTGAAAGCAGGGTTAGGAGTGGGGAGTCACCTCTGCGATTAGGCAGCAATCCAAAATTAGTCATTAACCAAGTTAAAACAAACAAAGTGATTCAGTAGAAGGTATTAGAACCAAGAGAGCAACTTGAGCACAGACTGGATGATGAAGAGATTCACAGTAACCTACTACAGGATATCCATAACAGACATGCCACAGGCTAGCTGATGTGGTGATGACAGTTCATAGGCTGGACGTGATGATCTTAGAGGTCTTTTCCAGCCCCAGCAATTCTGTGGCACAGTCACAAACCACATAAACACAGTTATTTGCACCCAGTGAAATATATCAACCCAAACTCATGTTAAGCATGAGGTGGACAAAAAAGGCAGGCTCAGCCTATAGTTAAAACTTCCCTCCTGAGTTTAGAGCAAATACTCACAGTATCCCAGCAGTCCCAAGAGATGATAATTGAGTCTTCAGAAGTGCAACTGCATCCTGGTCTTTCACACAAGTATGTGAGAGATGTCCCAACACAGAGGAGGCACTGGACCCAGCCTACTGAAACCCAGGAGAGCCCAAAGGCTCTCACTTTAAGATCACTATTTACAGTGACTGAGATGTCTGACTTCCATCACACACCTTCCCACTCTAACCCATCATAGATACTGAAATACTCTAGGTTTTTTTCTCCCAGCTGCTGAGGCCAGAACATGTTGATTTCCAGGTTTTGGTATTGCTCCCCTGCAGGCCTTGTCTCAAATACAGCTGTACCTGGTTATCATCACCCAAGCACTGATGTACCAGGCTATCAGGTGGTGACTATCTCCCCAGTAATAGGGAGGTCACCCTGGTCTGTTTTGCTGTCTTTTCCAGTCTGAGCCTGTTAGTGTTATCGGTTCTTCATAGCCTTGGAAGAGTTGAGGGCAAAGGAATCACATCTCCTTGAGGAGCAGGAGACCTGTACCGCCACCAGAGTACAAGACAACCGGAGCATATTATTGACATAGATAGAACCACAGAAGTTACAGGGTTGGAAGAGACCTCCAAAAATAATCTAGTCCAAACCCCCTACAACAAAAAGGGACATCTCTAACTAGAACAGACTGCCCAAAGCTCCATCAAGCCTGACCTTGAACGTGTCCAAGGATGGGGTCTCCACCACCTCTCTAGGCAGCCTGTTCCAGGGATCCCCCACCCTCAGATAAAAGAACTTTTTCCTCATGTTTAACCCAAATCTGCCCTTTTCCAGCTTAAAAACATGACCCCCTTGTCCTATGGTTCCCTGCCCTTGTGAACAGTCTTCCCCAGCATTCTGACAGCCTCTTCCAGTACTGGAAGGTTGCTGTAAGGTCCCCCTGGAGTCTTCTCCTTTTCAGACTTAACTCCAGCTTTCTTAACCTGCCTTCATAAGAGAGGTGCTCCAGCTCAACATGAGCCAGCAATGTGTGAGGGCAGCCTTGAAAGACAACCGTGTCCTGGGCTGGCCCACAAGAACTGTCAAGGGAGGAGATTCTCCCCCTCTAATCTACTCTTGTGAGACTCCACCTGGACTCCCATGTCCAGTTCTGGAGTCCCCAACAGAAGGAGGGCGTGGAGCTGTTGGAGCAAGTCCCGAGGAGGCCACAAGGATGACCAAAGTGCTGGAGCCCCTCTGCTATAGGAACAGCCTGAGAGAATTGGGGCTCTTCAGCCTGGAGAAGAGCTGAAGCCTTTCCAGGGAGATGTTAGAGCAGCTTCCAGTACTTGAAGGGGCTACGGGAAAGCTGGAGAGGGACTTTTTATGATGGACAGCAAGGGGGATGGTTTCAAGACAAAAGAGGGGAGACTTAGATCAGCTCTGAGGAAGCAATTCCTCACCCCCCGTCCGTTCGATATCGGAAAGCCACGCAGTACCTTGGAGCCCACAGTGGCCAGGAGGGCGCAGAGGCTGCCCTCCTCCACGGGGTCGCCCTGTGCCGCCTGCTGCTCCTCCCCGCGCTGCCGTTTGCCCGCCAGCAGCAGCGTCCCGGCCGGGTCGGGGCTATTGCGCTTCCGCCACCATCCCGGTGCTGCCCTGGCGGCCGTGTCCGCCGCCACTCCCCCTTCTCTCTGTCAGCCGGTAGGTAGAAGTCAACGGGAGCTGCATAATGGTTTTTAACGAAAATTCAGATTTCAGTCTTCTGAAACAACTGGCTAGGCATTTCTTTCAAAGAAGTAATTACAACAGATAACCTGTTGCATCTTTTGGATGCTTTAAACCGTTCCTTAACATTTTTTGAAGACTCTGAGGACAAAGGCCCCCTTACAGTTCCCTGCTAATGCTTTCCTAATAATATTAAAAGATCATTGTCAGCCCTCCACATCAGGGGTCCTTTGGCTACAGAAAACAGTGGAGAGTAGATGACTTCTGCTGCTGCAGCCCAGCTTGGGGTGGCTTTTAAGTTGTTGTTGTTGCTGGGGGGAGGATGTCGAGGATTTGGAGTTGGGGTTCACACATTTTCGGGGTTTCGAGCACATCCTTGCTGGAAGCAGTGAACATGGCAGTGGCTGCTGCGCTGGAGCGTCCAGAGTTTCCTTCAGTCCACGCTATGAGGGGAGTGGGACAGGAGGGCGTCATTCACGTCGGAAACTGTTGGCTGTGGTTCCCAAATCAAACCTGAGACCTCCCTCGCACTGCGGCTGCTCGGGACCTCCGGCGGCTCGGGGCATCGCGAGGGACCATCCCTGGGGCTCCCCAGCAGCAGCCGGGTTTCCCTATCCCCACCCCACGGGACAGAGCCCGGAGCTGCTGAGGGGCAGCAGCCAGGTCCGAGGCAGAGAGGCTCCGCTGGAGGGCGGGTCTTGGGGAGCTGCCAGGGACAGGAGCTGCTGTCCCTCCCGTCGGGGCGGGGATCGGCCACGTAAATTCTCGGAAACTGCCATCTCCGCTTTCGATTCTGGTTTCTGGGGCGTCGGGCCAGGAGGACCGCGATGGCAAAGATGGAGTCCGGGTTGTCAGCGCTGGAGGACGAGCTCAGCTGCTCCATCTGCCTCTGCCTCTTCAGAGACCCCGTGACAGTGCCCTGCGGACACAACTTCTGTGGCTCCTGCCTGGAACTGACCTGGGCCAGGCTGTCGGGGAACTTCAGCTGCCCGCAGTGCCGGGCCACCTTCCCGAGCCGCCCGCAGCTGCAGAAGAACACGGTGCTGTGCCGAGTCGTGGAGCAGCTCCAGAGCGGGGCCGAAGCTGAAGAGAAGGGTGCAGCGGGGCTCGAGGGGCATTTGTCTCCCATCTTATGCGACAGCTGCTTGCAGGCTCCGGCCGAGCAGACGTGCCTGACCTGCACCGCGTCCTTCTGCGCTGAGCACCTGCGGCCGCACCACGAAAGCCCCGCATTCCGCTGCCACCAGCTCTGCCCACCTCTGCGTGACCTCCAGCAGCGCAAGTGCCCACGGCACGACAAGCTCTTCGAGTTTTTCTGCAGCCAGCACGGCAGCTGTATCTGCTCCCTGTGTCTTCTGGAGCACAAGAAGTGTCAAACCAGTTCCCTGTCTGTGGCTAAAGCCAATGCTGAGGTAAGTAACAGTGCTGGCCAGGTCTTCCCTGGGGATGGAGCTTCCAAAGGACAGCCGGAGCTCCCCTTTGCACTCCCAGGATGTGTTTGGTCCCTAGGTGCTGGGATCATGGACTGTGGAGTGGCAACAGGAGGATGGACCAAGACTTGGTGCCCACACTTGGCAAACTGTTTCCACTCTCCAGTGTGTGTTCCAGTACATCTATAGCACACCTGTGTTTTCCTCTTCCCTTTAAGATGGTACTCTGAGGGCTTGGAGAGGCACTGTCATGGAGTTGAGTTCCTATCTTGGGCTGGGCTGATGGACAAGGTGTCTGGCCTCTGCGGGTGTCACCCACAACCCCCAGTCACCACCACTTTTCCCTGCCATAAACTGTTAGATGGGCATTGCTCAGGTATGCTCTTAAGAAGCTGAGAATTACAAAAGCAACCTTTTCTCTCACCAATAAAGGTCAAGAGGAAGTTTCTTACAGAGAAGAGAAGGAAACCTATCCGTCATACCTTACAGACACACTGAAAATCAGAGGGTAGAGAAGTAAAACATTATTGTCAAGTTTGAGTGGCCATACTCCCACCTGTTCAGCGAGACTGTGTCCTGCTTACCTTCAGAAGTCCCCCCAATTTAGCTTACCAGTATCTTGAACTAAAGGAGTAAGAGATTGACATCTGAACAAAAAATTTCTCAATCTAAACAAGAGGGATGAACAGTAGTGTTAACCCAATGCTCAAAGTTCAACCTGAGAGCTAACAAAAGGCATGTTGCCAGCCCTGGAAACTGCTGTGCTGATGAACGCACCCAGTCTGTACTGGATGTGCAGTGTGTATCCATCTTACAGTTGGAAGAGGTGGGGCTGGGGGAGGGGGCTGCCCCCAGAAGTCATGCATGTGCAGGAGGAGAGTACTTTTTGCATTCTGGAAGGTCTAAGCAGCAGTAGGTTTGATCAACACTACTAAATGCTCCAAAGGGTTCTTTACAACTTGGTTGTAGCAGTAAGCGAGAACCACCTGAAAGCAGACAGCTGATCTCTGAAATCCTTTCTTGTCTCTTCTATTGCAGTCAGCGCTGAAGAAGAAGCTTATGGAGCTGCATGATCAGAGTGAAAAAGCTGCTCAGGCAATGAACACTTTGAAAACAAACCAAAGCCAGACTGCTGTAAGTGGGTAACTGTTCAAAACGCTCTCAGACTGCTTGGCATCTGCTGGCCACTGCGAGGTGCTGGTGCCTGTAACTCTTGTGACAGTGGCTGTAGTACTGAGATTGTATTGGCAGGAGAAGACATTATTGGCAAGGAACAGAAAAGGAGTGAACTGGCAGAGCCACATAGCTCTGTGGGAGATGGGAGTAAACCAAACACTATGGAAGGGCTTTATACTCGCATATGTTGACATGCCCAACCTGTGATGGGGCTCAAACCCATCCTTTCCTGTGGCACCAGAAAGCCTGTGTCTGTGCAGCCCAAGCTGAAAGATCAGTGAGCTGTAACAGCTGCGCCAGTGCCGAAATTTGGGATTGTTCTTCCTCATAAAAGACCACAAACAGTCCTTGCTCACAGCTGATGATCAGGGTTGCTGTTTGAGCTGATGGCTGTATTGGATGCGTCTCACTTGTGTTATCCGTTCTAAACTGAGTGGTGGATACCAAGAAACTGAAAAGCTGCTAGGGAATCAGTTCTGTGCTTCTGTGGAACATTCCTCAGAGGATCAGGAACAACTCTGTGTTACCCTGAGATCCCACCCTCTCCAGGGCAGAAACAGAAACAGTGGGTGTGCAGTGTCCACACTCATGGTGGCACAACAGCCCTGCCCCAGAGCTGGTATCCACTAGATGGCCCAGTTGGCCTAGCCTCTGCCCCACAGCAGGAATCTGGATATCTAGAATCGTCCTGCTTCCCCAGGGCAAATATTTTCTTTGCAAATTACATAGGAACACATGAATTTTCTATTGCCTGTTTCAAGTAATGGAAGCCTGTGTGCATTCAGGCTTTCTTGTAGTAGTACTAAGCTGTCCTTTGTCCATCCACAAGCTGGTCTTTTGTAACCGGTGTCTTGTCTGTTCTGTCTCCTCCAGGAATCAGTTTCCACGAAGAAAGATTTGATCAGAAGTGAGTTTTCAGAAATCAAAGCTTTAATTGAAGAAAAAGAAAATCAGGCCTTGAAAGTAATTGAAGATGAAATAAAAAGAGTTTGCAATAAGTTGGATTATGTTTACAGAGTTGTGGCGCACAAGAAGAAGGAGATTCAGTCTCTCAGAGATCAGGTTGAGATGGCACTGACTGAGAGTGATGACATTCTGTTTTTGAAGGTAGTATGTCCTTTACGTGCAAACCCAAGTCTTCATATTTCTAGAACACACTCACAAAAACCTCCCGTGCTGTTTCTGCTCTCCCGACACATTCAAACTGTAAGACAGTGACATGCAAGAACCTGCAGTAGAAGGATGTACTGTTAAGTAAACAAATATCAATGTAAGAGTGCTGCAGTGAAGCTGGGGTAACTTCTCCCAACTCAGTCACTGCGAGGGGCCAGTGGGTGAGAGAATTTATCTCTGAGAGGTGTTGCAGTTTTGTGCTGTGACAAGATCTCATAGATCTTTCTTGCTGCTTCAGCTGAGAATTAATGCTTCTGGGCTGCGGCTGCAATTCTGAAGGGAGTGGTGTCTGACAGTAGCTGTTGATTCTTTGAATTTGAGAGGACTGCACAAACCCCACCCCATCTGAAGTAACTTGGTTGTATTTTTCTGGCCTGTTCCACGAGGTGGTCTATGTGAGACCTTGAATTTGTCATTTCAGAGAGCTACAGCACTGCAACAGACTTCAGCAAAAGATGTGTTTGTTCCTGCAGTTGACTTGAACCAAAACTTGATACAGTCCATTTATCAGTCTGCCATTAACCTTAAAGACGTGGTGAAACTTTCAGTGACTGTGGGCAAGGAGACAGTGGAAGGTACTGTATCACTGCGAGAACTGCCATCTTCTGCCTTGGCTTTGAGCTCAAATGAGGGATCTTCTCTCTCCAATCTAAATATCCTTCACAGAAGCCCGTAATACAGCAAATACAGCTGGGTAATACAAATTGTGTCTTCCAACCCCCGCAATCCTCCGTTTCCACACACTAATGCTACAGTGTGGGCTAAACTCAGAGAAAAAGCCATGCAAACACCTCTTTACTTTTCTCTCTACTTGGATAAGCTGATGAGTATCATGATGCTTTTCCTTTCTGGCACAGCTCAGCCTTTACTCCTTACAGGAACTGAGGGTTTTATTATGTGTTGGGGTTGGCTGCGGTTAGGATGTGGATTTCAGGGGAGATGTAAAGTACATTACAGTGAGCTGGGAAAGTGCTGATTGTGTGATGTAGAACAAAGACCTACTTACTGAGTAAGGCAGAAGTACTTTTGGTCTGGGCTATGGGTATCTTCTATGTAGTTTCCACCTTTGCTGAGCATCACTGTAGTTTTATTTATGTAAGTGAAAAACAAGATTAAAAAGTGCCCTCACTGATGTGTTTCTGTTCCTGGCAATACAAACAATAATGTAAATCATCACCATTGCAGCAAAAACAACACCTGGGAAAACTAGGCCTATTCAAGCTGGAAAAAAGCAACTGGCATCACGTAAGTACCAAAGAGCATAATTGTCTCCTACCTGTGGTTTTACCATTAAGAATTCAAGCAGTTACCCAATACCCAGTTACCTAAGTGGTGATTAAGAGGTTATCAACAGTGAGCACTTTGACTGGGGGTTTTGGGCTCTTTGTTAGTTGTAAAGCAGCAAACTGCACATACAATGGTACGTTACTCTCAGCATGTGCTTGTAATGGTGTCAGAGCAGGCTGCAAAGCAAAGCATAGCTATTTTTAATTTGTACTAAACAGTTGTTGGCTTCTTTGATGGGTCTGTACTTATTGAATGTTACTTACAAACTCTTCATGTTCTGTTTTTTCTTCCCCCTGCCCCTCACCAGAGCGCACCCAAAAAGAGAAAGTCGGTCACCACACTCAAGCGACTTTGCGGTTGGATACAGAGACCAGTAAGTGGTGATCAACATGCTCAAACATTTTTCTGGCTGTGTCTTGCCTGCAGTCTAAGACTGGGGTGATGGAGACACTTTCCATGCCAGGTTATACTGGAGCCTTTCAGTCTTGGTTTGTCCAGACACCAGTATTAATATGGCACTCAAGCTTGTTTGGGAGCTCTTGGCATGTGGTGCTTTTCATTCCCAAGTCCTGGGTGTGGGACACTCAGCGGGGTCTGTTGGGGGTGTTGGTGTTGAGTGGAATTGAAGCTCCTGTTGCTGCACTGCAAGTTCTGTTGTAAAAAGAAAAGCAATAGTCTGTGCCCATCATGGTAACACGCTTGTTACTGCTTGCCCTAACTCCCTGCATATAGGAGTAGAAATGAGATGGCTCACTAGTGTTGATGCTTCCACATAGCTTTCTAGTCCATGTAGCTTTCCAGCATGAATGTTTTTGTACATGGCTTCAACACACTGGACTGTCAACTTCATCTGCTGCTGCAGTTTCAGAAGAGCCATGATGATGTTACAGCTGGCATAGGCTACTGGTGACTTTTCAGTCTCAGTACAACTCATTGGTCACTCCTTTTTTCCTTCCAGAGGAGAAAAAGAAACCTGCCAAACCTGGTGAGTCCAAACTTTGAGCATCCTTACTCTGATTTTCATTGGGGGCTCCTCAGATGGTAAGTAGGTGGTCACTAGCGTCAGTGCATTAAGCGGTTAAGTCACCATAAGAGCTATTAAGCACTGAAACAGGTTGCCCAGAGACCAGACAACACAGGGAGCAACCTGAGCTATTATTGGAAATTAACTCTATGTAGAGCAGGAGCCTAAACCAGATAACCTCTAGACACCTATCAAACCCTGGGATGATGTACTAGGTACACAGGGGTTCTTCACAACATGTCAAACTCTTTTCTTCTACCCACACAGCGCTGACCGTAGGAACAGGCACCGCTGCACCTGGTGTTGCACAAAAAGAGCTTATCCAAAATTTTCTGAAGAAATCCAGAGAGGAGCTTTTGCAGTGTAAGACACACAACTATATACTACTTAAAGATGAACTTTTTGCATGCACTGCGCTGGTTCTCTGTAGTTACGTGACAAAAGTATGACGGAGGGGGTTCAGTTAGCTTAGTACACTAAGGAATAGTGGTTAGACATGAAGGAAGTGTTTAGAGGTAAAGGGGACAGGAGGTTTCTATGTGATTCTTTTGCCAGGTGACTCAGATTTATCTACAGGCAAATGAAGTTTACTCCATAATGCCTTTGGTTTCTGTGAAAATGAGTGCACTGGGGTAGCCTAGAAATGTGTAGTGCAGTGGGTTTTTCTTTGAAATGAAATGCAGGCTGTTATGCAAGCCCTCGATGGTTTGCTCAAGATGCTGTTCCTCATGGGTTGCAATATGGAATACCTTTCACTGCCAGATCAGCAGTCCCCTTCTTCTGCCAGTGTATATTTGGTTGGTGTAGGAATCCTGTGGGGATGCAGGAATGAAGTCCACCCTCTATTTGACTGCAGTTGAACCAAGCAGCAACTACTGTTGCCCTAAGAACTGCGTGCAGTGAGGAGAGCAGAGCAGGGAGATAAACATGCTTAGGAACCAGCGCCTAGACAGGAGAGTGTGAACTGAAGTGCTTTGCTCTTCAGTACCTTCAGATGATTCATGTCCTTGCAGATGCTGCTATCATCACCCTGGACTTCAACACAGCTCATAACAGAGTGTTTCTGTCTGAGAGATACACCAGGATAACTGTCTCAGACATCTGCCTCAATTATAGCCACCATCCTCAGCGTTTCACTGATTGTCCCCAAGTGCTGGGCTTCCAGTGCTTCAAGACAGGCATCCATTACTGGGAAGTGGAAATGCAGGACAACAGCTTCTGCGGCATTGGCATCTGCTACGGCAGCATGGAACGGCAGGGGCCAGAGAGCCGTCTGGGGAGGAACAGCCGTTCCTGGTGTATTGAGTGGCTCAACTCCAACATATCATCCTGGCATGCTGATGTTGAAAAGTGCTTACCCAGAGTGAAGGCTACCAAGATAGGTGTGCTGCTCCACTGCGAGGGAGGGTTTGTGCTTTTCCTGGCTGCTGGGGAGAAGCACAACTTGATCTATAAATTCACAACCCAGTTTACTGAACCCGTGTACCCTGCCTTTTGGGTATTTTCTAGTGGCACTGTTCTGTCTCTCTGCCAAATGAAACCGTGAAGTCTCATATCTTAATGTAGTTTACCTGTGTACTTAGATGCAGAAAATCAATCTTGTAGCAACTCTTCAGTTCCAAGATCCTTTGTTTGAAATGAAAATCATTAGCTCTTTAAAGCTGTATGGGAAATCTGCTCATTCTTTGGTCTTCAGAAGGCCACTGTAGCTTCTGTCTTTGCTATAAAGAATTAATTTTCAAGTTTAAGTGTGTCTGAGGTAGCAATAACCCCACTGAGAAAGGAATAGGAAGAATTCTTTAATAAATCCAGGTTCCAGGCTTTTAGACAGACCTCACCTCTATAGGCAGACTGTTGGCCACAGCGACGGTTTGCAATACGCGTTACCAGCGTATGACTTCAGGAGATGGTACAGGGTGAACAATTACAAGTTCACAACTGAAGGTCTTGTGATGCTGAGTTATAAAAGCCAGTGTAACAGATCTCATCCAAACAGAAATGCAGAGACTTTCAGAGTTGGTGTGTAAGAAATGGTGTCAAAATCACCAAGAAATAAAAGACACTGACTCGGACGCTGGGAATATGCCAGCCAGTCTTCAGGAGGACATCATGCAGAGCAGTGCTGTGCACCCTCTAATAATATCGTTTGTGGAATGAAGCATTCTGTCTCATGTTCTGACCCAGAACATGCTTCATATTGTCGTGCTCTTCAGTCTTGTTTTCTACATGTGCTGAGGAGTTTAGGGTTGTGGTTTACCTAGGGAGCATGAATGTGCTGCTCACGTAAAGCAGAGTCTCCTGTTGTAAAGCTTTTCCTCTTCATGAGGTGGGATATTCTCATGAATCTTTAGTTCTCAGGTGGCAGGTGCTGACTTCCTGCACATTACTGGGACTGTGATTTGAACAGGCTCAGACAGTGTGCACAGTACCTAGGAAACAGTTTCCTCTCTGCGTGAAGCCAGTGTGCAGATGGGTGACTCTTGAAATGTGCAGTGAATTAGCATGAAGGAGAATGTACAGCCATTTCCCCCGGGATGGATTTTGAGTTCTCCTGGTGTTCTTTGCTTTGGGTTCTGGTATGTCTTCAGAAGTCCTTGCCAGCTACAGAGGCATCTGTACTTCTGCATTTTTCCTACAACTCTAAAACAATCAGTAGGCAATCAGGACTGTTGGATGCCAGTTATTTGGGCTCTACCTTCTTGGTTCTGCTAGATTTATCACACTACTCTTACTTCTTGTAGCAAGCAGCTCGGATTTCTTGTAGTAGCCCATAAAGAACAGGGAAGCTCAAGAGAGGTTTCCTGGACTTGTAAAACTCCCCCTTATGGGACTTGGTGAATAAAACACAAAGCTACTGCTGGCAGTGTAGAAAGGAATTGTTAGAAGGCTCAGAGAAACCTTTGAGACTACATTCCATATTAACCAAAGTGCTTTAGAGACAGACTTGCAGGGATTCAGGCTTGGTGTCTCTATTTGCACTTGGTTTGTAAACTCCCAGTACTTTGTAAAGAATAGCCTGAGTCTCATAAGATGCCTTTGGCCAAACCAGAACATAGATGCAGTGGTGGATCTGAAAGTGCCATGGCTGCCTTTGGAGCAGTGCTACCATCGCAGATGTTTCAGCTTTCCAAAGCACAGTCAGCACTTAAACCACCAAACTGAGCAGAACACTTCAAAAGATGCAGAGAAGGATGAGTCACAATAGGAGCCAATGGTAAATGTGAAACTTTTTTCTGCACTCCCAGTTTTTCAGCAGCGAGGGACCACAGCAGTTTCCTCTGAGAAACTGTGCCCCTTTACCTGCTTGGCTGTGCCACAGGGCTGAGACACACTCAGTAGGCTGCTGAAGGAGTACTATTCCCTTGTCCGTGGGGGCAAGGATGCTCCAGTGGTTTGTGCAGTGAAGAAAGTCCACGTTTTATATTGCTTGCTTCTTGACTTTGAAGGGCTGTTACTATTAACCTCTGAGTCTACGGGCTTTTTCAGCCATAGACTGTAGTCAAACTGAAGTAATGAAGAGCTCTTATTCCACCACACTGGACAAGTTTGGATCCTTTTTGTGTTACACTGGTGTATGACCAACAGTCATATGCATGTGAGGAGGTCTGGATTGCCACAGGCAGGGAACCAAGCCTGCTGCTGGATTCCTGATTCTCTTGGTTTTCTTCTCTGTAGAAACGACAGAATCAGTTCCTGTGAGTTTGGAGTGAAACGAGAGCTGTACTTCACAGTTGCTGACTTTGGTTGGCTTCTTGAATACATCCGAAATGTATCTTGGGTAGTTCTGGGGTATGAAGAAATGTATCAAAACATTGAGGGGACTTCAGCAAAAAGATTAGTTATAGCATGATAAACAATGGCTCCAAAAGCCTCTTCAATGCCACTGAAGTGGTTTTACTCAACTGTTCTGGTTTTAAACAGAATAGAGACAAGAATGTGTTTTAATTGCACTTCTCTTTTAAACAACTTATCCAGTCTAGAAAGAGAACTAGTTCTGGTCTTCATAAAGCTAAAAAAGATGTGGACTTTAGATGATCCTTCAGAAGTCCCTTCCAACCTGTAACAGTCTGTGATTCTGTGAAATGGTGAAACACTAAAACTACACCCATCCGTTTAAGTGCAATCTGTTCTTTAATTAAGCACATCAGTACTGCAGTTAGGAAAACAAATGCTTATGCAAATGTCGTCTGTTGATTGTGCTGATATATTTGCCATGTATTTTAGCATGTATCCTATATGTTATCTCCTGTAGCTGTGTCAGCTAGGTATCTTTGTCAGGGCAGTAGCTGTGGGATTCACACCATCTGTTTTGCGACTGTGCGTGTCACTGTTTTAGCTGTTAACTCTTGGTGATTGTTTTTAGCTGTAGAGTGAATGCATTGTGCCAGTTTCAATTCAATAAATATTCATTATAAACTCTAAACTTTCTCTTTTGTGCTCAAAGTTAAAGCAAGTAGGGAGGAGAGCAGAAATAAAGATGCTACACTGTACAAATAACAGGTCCTTTAGTGCACAACTCTCTGAGCTACAAAAGAACTGAGGAAAGGAGCTGCAGAAACTGGGGTATCTTCTAGACTGGTGAATGCCCAGTCTCTTTCACCTGAGTTACACACCCTTTCGCAGTAGTGCTGCATCATAGCCAAGGATGAGTAGAACATTCTGTCCACTAAAGGAAACTGAAGGCTTTCTCAGGAAAGCTGGAGGAAGATGCACAAATGCAGAGTTGGTACGTGCAATGGGATTGCTTAAAGATACCAGTGAAAATAATTTCCATTCCAGTTTTAGATAATAGCTCCTAACCTTTTTGCCTACAGGAAACAAGGACCTTGAAAGAAAGCCTCTCCCTTCTAGGTTTCATTCTTTCTTCCCCTTCAGATCCTCACACAGCTAGTTTCTTCCTTGGATCAGAACACAGTCACACTGTTATTTAGAAATAGAGCAAATGGAAAGAAGCAAATACTTCCGAATAATCCACACACAATGAAAGGCAGGATAACTTCCAGTCGGCTTACCACATCACTGCTGCAAGCTGCCATAAGAAGTTCCATGTTGTCGTAAGCTAGGGAAAAAGAACAATAGTTGCATCACTGATAAAACACCAGTGAATTATGAGTTCTAGGGCAGAACTACTTGCCTAAGGAGCAAACAGAATGCCTGTGGAAACCAAAATTCTTTTCATACAAAACCAACCAAAGCAAATAAATAAGAGCAGATGATTCGTAAGCGTCCCAAGAGCAGATAACCCCCTTAAACAACAGGCTAAGCACACACCAAATAATAGAAAGTGTTTGCTGCCTGAACAGCAAACAAACCCTGTTTATTAAAAGCCCCCATCCTGAGTACTGGGTGATCAGGTGTGAGAAACAACCCCACTTCAATTGTGAAGATTTTATTTGTGACAGGAATCAGTGGACCAAAGCAAGTGCTACCATCAGTCTCCTTAAATTAAGTGTTAATGAGCTCCAGCACAATAGAGTACCAGGAAAGGGTGAATTTGTGATAAATAAGGATAGAATTTTGCTTTCGTCTGTTTCTTTTTCTAAAAAGTAATTACAAATGATTAAATATCTTTAGAAAGTTAGGATCATAAGCAGCTAAAGAAGCTTCTTTGTTACAAGTTAAACGTGTAGGTAAGAATGGGATAGGAAGGAGTTTCCAGCTGGACCTATTGTAGAGGAAGGTAACCAGCTAGTGAATTTTAAGAGAGAAGGATTCCATACGGCCAGAAAGACACATCAACAATAAAGAGGTTGTAAATTTCAAACAGGAGACCTTCAAATCTGGTTCCACAGAAACACCTCTTCATAAATAACAAGAAAGCTTAAGTGGGTGTGTGAACACTATAAAAACTTTGAGAAGGCTGGTTTGGTTGTGCGTACGCCACCCACCCGTCAGCTGTGTGTACCCAGCGATGCTGTAGCCTTGGGTCCACTGATTTTGTCCCCAGTAAAATCTTTCACTTCTGTGTTCTTGCTTCTCACATCAGGCCAACGATCCCATCGAGCACTTCCTAAAAACCCCTCATTCTCTGTGTTGATGCCACAAAGCTCCAGCAAACAGCAAAGCCTTGCAAACAGGTTATCCCAGAGCAGAGGGCTATGCAAGTCTTCCAGCTGCTCTTTCTATTTAAGCTGCTTTCTTACCACTGCAGTGTGGCAGCGAGTCCTGCTTTTTCAGAACTGGGACAGAAAAGAGCCCTCTTCAACCTCAGTGCTCCTTGGATAAATGTGTGTGTGGTGGACTAAATGTTACTAGGTGCAGAATTATATTTGTGTAAGAATAGGAAACAGAGGCAAATGGAGTTTCAATCAACAGGAGGTGGCTAACCTTATTTCCAAGGGATCATTCTAATTTCCAGCCACTGTCTTGAGGCCTTGGGTTCCTGACCTATTTCAAAAGTTGTTGGGGGCCGGGGACACCCATGATCATGGTGCACACACCCAGGACCAAGCTGGCTACTAACAAAGAAACAGAATTTCTCTTTATATGCAGTGGTGCTCCTCACAGTGAAGACACAACAAATACACTGCACCCACCAAGCAGCCAGCATGCTGGCAGGAGGAGCCCTCCTTGCAACTCAGCCCAGAACAGCAACTCCTGTCACTAGGGACACACTGACAAGGTCAATGGGTATCAAATGCCACCTTAGATGTGCCCTGGGAAGTCTTGAGGATGTCCTTTTCTTACCTTCAACCACTGCCATCTTTTTGGAGTCAGGGCCAGCAGTGCTCTGGTTGCTCAGCAGCTCATACTGGAAGCTGGCTGTCTGCTGGCTGATATCCCTCTGTGGGCTGGGCTGCAGGAAGAGGGCCACTAGTTGTGGTGTGTGGGCACTGAAGCAAGACATCTGGTGAGGTTGAGGTTGACCTTGCTTACCTCCAAATGCAGCAGCCCAGCATGTTCCATGTAGATGCTGACAGTCTGGAAGTCACTGGAAGGCTTGATGCAGTGATGTGCTGGGCACTGGGGAGACTTGACTCCAGAAGAGCACTCAGGGCTCATGCTAGGTACATCCATTCCAGGAAGCCCTTGGTCCAGCGCTGATGGACTTGTTCCACTGCATGAGAACAGAGCTCCCAGCTCAGACTACTGCCAAAAAACCCCATCAGTCTATCACAAATGCAGCTGCTGAACAGTACAGCTGCTGTTGCTGCTAGCTCTGCCTTCACTGCTCTTCTTCACCCCACCCTGGGGAGGGCAAGGGATTGTTTACACCTGGGTGCATGGAAAGAAGCCTCAGCCTCCACCTCTGATCCTGCTCCTACCTCTGACTGCCTTCTCTGCCCTCCCTCACCCCACCCTGGGGAGGGGAAGGGAATGATTACGGCTGGGTGCATGGGAAGGAGCTTCAGCCCCATCCTGTGAAGCCAGGGGGGATATCTGCAGCATCCAGAAAACTGGCCCAGGGAATCTTCTCTCTGTTGAAGAATAAATAAGTCTTCTGGTACCATTGGACTGAGCGGCACTCAGCTCTCCAGAAAAATCCCACCTGTGGGTGGGGTGGGTGAGACTTGGGACTCACAGCAGGAGCTGCTCAAGAACTGGTGTTACATCTAAAGAATGTGTTTTTAAAGAACCTTTCTAAAATTATGGTAACATTTACAATAAAAATCAATCAATAGAACATTTCCAATGGCAACACTGAGTCCTGCTCCCAAAGCTCCTGCCCGAGCTGGCACAGCATCACTGCTCTCACAAGTTACAGGTCATACAATCACAGAATGGTTCAGGTTGGAAGGGACCTTGGAGATCACTCAGTGCCAACTCCCTGCCATAGGAAATGACACCTGCTACCAGACCAGGTTGCCCAGAACCCATCCAACCTGGCCTTGAACACTTCCAGGGATGGAGCAACCACAGCCTGTGTTCCAGTCCCTCAGCACCCTCACAGGGAGGGTTTTTTGTCTCAGACCCCAACCAGAGCAGAGCACACAGAGGGCTAGCGGGTAGGACAAATCTGCCAAAGAAACGAGCCCCAGCAGCGTCCTCACAACATCCTCCCGCTGTAACCGGCTGCTCCCTCACACCCTCCGAGCCTCCCGGGCCGTTCCGGGCTATCCCGGACCGCCCCGTCCCTACCTGCTCCTGCAGAAGTCAGCGCGACCCGGGTGCTGCCCGGTCACCCCCGTCAGCAGCAGCAGCAGCCCCAGTGACTGGTCCTGCTCTGCCAGCGGCAGGGTCGGCCCGGGAGTAAGGGATGGATCTCAGGCAGAAGCACAACTGCAGCGCTGAAGGGACGACTTTGTTCTCAAAACGAACAAACATCCTTCTGCAGCCCTCTCTCTAAACGCCAGGCACATACCGTTATCTCTGAGCTGTTACAGGGCTGAAAATTCACGTTTGCTTGTGGGCACAGTGAGGAACAGGAAAGCCTGAGCTGGAGTATTGTAAGCACATGCTTTAATCTACAGCAAAATACAGGGTACATGATCAGACAGTGAAAGGATGAGTTAGCAAGTCCAGTAACAGAGTCAGTGCCGTGCAAAATCAGTGTTCCTGCACTTCTGTAAAGAGCATGGAACAGATGTTTCTCCAAAGAGCCTTCTGGGAGTGTCATGAAAGAGGCCTCCAGTATCACTGGTGTGCAGTACCATGACCCACAACCAGCTGGAGTTCTGCCGCTTCACTGAGGTTGCAGCTTCTTACAGACAGAACCTGGCCCAAGCTCTTAGGTGACAGCCATCGCCCACGTGCAGTGAAGCAAACATCACCATCACCGGGGGCAGTGGCATTACCTCCCACTTCAGAAACTGGATGGAGCCAGTGATGGTGCAAACAAATCAGGGACTTCTAGGAGACCGTGTTCCACACTCGCACTGCCCATGTGTGGAACACTCTATCTACTGTAGAGTAAAATAAAGAGAGAACACACTTCCCAGCTTGTGTGACCAGTTCAGCCCACCTTTTGAAAAGCAGGGGAAAACCAGCTTGGCACGTGCAGGCATCACAAAATTAGCAGATTTTGACATGAAAATTGGTATTTATGTTGTTTGGGTATTTCTTTGCAAGTCAGATCTCATCCACAGCTGTGAGCAGGGCATGGTGCAGGTGGCTCTTGCTTATGTTTGGGCACTAAAGAACACACCTTGAACTGTGCTGTAAGGAAACCACCATCCTGTCAGGACACCAACCCTGCCTTTTTGATCTGAGGAAAAACCAAGCCAATACTGAACCCCCTTTCTCTGTTGAAAACACCTATGAAGTTATAAATTCTGCTTTTTCATCTACTACTTGCATTTTAAGCTTTTTTCTTTTCCTTATGTACTGCAACTTGTGACTATATTCATGAACACATCCCATACAGACCCTAAGTCACAGCAGCACCGCATTGCCAGGGTAAATGCCAACGTTAGCATGCTGGTAATCTCTTGCAAGGAGTCACTACTAAGTTAAAGTCACAGCTCTTCAAAGTCACATTTTTACAAGTATTCAGATCCCTAATTTATGGATTGAATTAACTACTGTACATGTTGAACTACAAAAATAAAACCCACTCTGTATAGCTATAAAAATCCTAGAAAGGGAAGATGTCTGTGGGTGCTCTAAGGATTACAAGAGCTGGCAGCAGACACAATGGCTTTTGAAAAGGGATGTAAACTTTGAATGCAATAAAGTGACAAAGTTCTTGCTTACTCTTTGAAAGGAAATTATGCTGGGATCTACAAACAAGTTGGAAATGAAACAACGTGATCAGTTAATAACACACAGCACTAAGGGTACGGAGCACAGCAGAGAGGGTGGCATGAATGAGAAACAGCCAAGTTTTGCATGCACTCACACTTTTGAACAATTAAGGACTGGATAACAGCTGATGTGAATCTACACAACATCACCAGGTTTAGGCAAGGCATGTGGCTTTCCTCTAGCTATGAGTGTCTCCGTGAGATACCCCAAACCTCAAGTGGGTGTTCAGCACATTTAGTGCAATGAAGAGATTGTGATCATGCCTGTGCTTCCAGAGCTGTTGCCCAAAAGAAGCTGAAATTGAGAATGTGCAAATTCTCTCAAGATATTGAATTACTGAATGTACAATTGGTCTCTGTCATCTCCTTCCCCTGTTCAAGCAGCTATCTATCATTTCTCAGAAAAAAAAAGGCATTTTAAGCAAGTGGATCGCATCCCACAGGACCAGGTAGGTACCAGTATTTTAGTGGTTTACTCCTAACTAAAGGGACAAATCTTTTTCCAAAAGGAGAAATCCACTAGTAGTCGGTATGAAACACTTAACAGAGCAGGAATTTCAGTTGGAACCCATGCAAAGATTATTCCTAAGCATTCTCCTCTTACTCAGATTAACTAGGAAGATTAGAGTGGAGCTCTATCAAAAAGCATTTGCTGCCAAGTAAAACAAGAGTAACCTTCATAACTGACAGTGTGGTGCTTTCAGCTTTTCAAGCAGTGAGACTAACTTGCATCATGAGCTGTGAGCTCAACGTAACACAGAACCAGAAGAACTGGTCCAACTGAAACCAGAATCTTTAAAAATTTGTTCTCAGAACCAACCTGTGGAGAATGGGAAGGCTCCTCCCCAGTAGCAAAGAGCAAAAACAGGTAAGGGGGACTGGGAACCTTTGGAGACCTTTCTGCTATCTCCCAGGTATGGTGATGGTGACTGAAAAAGCCCAGTAACCCCACCAGTCTGGCCAGGAATGAGCTGTGTGAAGCCACTCCAATTTTCTAGCTGGCAAGCAGAGCAGGCTGGAGCAGATGGAAGAGGAACTCGCTACCCTCATTTCAGCAGAGCTTTTAATACCCTCTCAAATGACATTTTTTTGGTGCAAGTGAGCCAGGATAAAATGAGGGAGAGAAGCACTTACTGAGTAGCTGTAAACACCAGCAAGACAAAACATACAGAGAAACTAATTCTTAATCTGGATCAGCTGAACTTATGCAGACAAAACTTTTAACCCACTCTTGCTAAAGGTGCTGCTGTTCCCCAAGCGTGTTCAAACACCGTCGTGTTTTCCTTTGCAGTCAGGAGAAACTCCAGTCTGTTTTCCAAGAGCAAGAACTTA
The DNA here is from genome assembly GCA_013397515.1 of Upupa epops. NCBI lineage: Eukaryota > Metazoa > Chordata > Aves > Bucerotiformes > Upupidae > Upupa > Upupa epops. Next base: position 1,392,710 of record VZRI01014403.1, read on the forward strand.
AGCCTTTAACAAAACTACATGGTGTTTCAAGTTACGGGAGTGCCAGAGAAAAACAAAACCTGGAAAAAAACAACCCTTCTCTGTGACCTTGCTGCACGGTTCCCTCTCCTGGACACAGAATGTGCTGCAGCATTTTCAGGTTTACAAGCTGTTTTCAGAAGAGCGGCAGAGCAGCTGTTGGTACCGGTGCTTTATGCACCTACAGCATGAAAAAAAGCACCAAACAGTTTTACAGTCACAACATGCACACACAACATTAAGCAGCTACATCACAAATTAGAGAAGCTCATTTATGTTAGCATTAGAATCTGAGAGCCCACTGCTAACATCTGCTCTCTGCAGTTGGATATAACTCAAAAGAGTTCCATAAAAGTAACTCAGAACAACAGGCTTGAACTGGACTTGCAACACACTGGGAAGGAGGATACACCCACAGGAAAGGACAAGGTGTTTGAAACATATTTCCAGCCAAATTCTAGTGCTAACATGGATAAATAAAGCGGGTATTTGTCATGCCTCTGACAGCTATGTGCAGTGACATTAGCAGCACGACCCCCTGTCTGGTTGGGAACTGCATACTTCAAGCTTACAGTACATTCTTCACACCATAAATATGATTTACAGGAGGCTTCCCCTTGCTTGCAAGCCTATGTTTGCTGCCACCACTAACAACCAATTCCTGAAACACAGACTTCTTCACTTCCACAAGCAAGGATGGGAAATCAGTCCAGTACAAACAAGACCATTCACTAGGGGTTTCACAAACAAACACTCAATTAACTGCTACTTGCACCTCTAATTCTCCTTTGTTTCTCCAAAAAGAATGTTGGATTTACGCTTCCCAAAGAGGATTTCTCATTCTTAAGACTGGGCTCTTAGCAAGGCAGAGCACCGGTGGAGAAGCCAGCTCATCAACTGTCACACAGGGACACTTCCAAAGTGTCAGCACAGTGTTTCTGCATTTTCCTACATGACAGGATTTGGAGGAGTGAAGTTTTTGACTAGTTAAAGGTTCTTAGGCTATAAACTAAGTTGAGTCATTTTCTGATCAACGAAAGGTAGCTCTTTAAACTGCATGAACAGCTACAGCTGAAGTAGCCGGTGAGACCATTTCTCTTGTGAAAATGCTGTACACACCCTGTTTTCTCAGACACTTGTCCTTTGTTTGTAAACAACAGCTACATGAGAACCACAGCGCAGAACTTTACTCAGGTGCTGACGGTTACAAGTTACTGAGCAAAAATAACTTAACTAGTAAGATTTCTGAAACCAAAACAAATGGAACCTCATAACTGAACCAAAAACGGGCAGTGGATTTATCTAACACAGGACCCTTCTGGGTATTTTAAACGTTTTTACATCGATTTAACTGTTAATTTGTTCTCTCTATTTACACACAACAAAATAATTAGGATGAAGAATGAATACAGGATTTACAAGTGGCTCCTTCTTTACAGTTCACGCTCTACTCACATTTTCAGACAGTCAGAAATTCACTGACAATCAGTAGTACTGAACATCTAGTCCATACATTTTCTACAACAAACACCGTCAAGTTAAAAACGCTCTCCAAAGAGGGTTACAATTGAAGGTTTTAAAAATACTGACTTTGCCAACGCTTCAATAAATTATTTTAAAATATAAATAGTTCACTGTTAATGCAAACGGCATTTGACAGATCGCTGAAAAACAGTTTCAGTTTACAAAACCCAGAAACAGCCCCACCTTTCCCAACGCGCTCAATTCGCACAGAAGAGAAAATCAAAGAAACACTGGGGGAGTTCTGACAGCAGCAGCAATGCTCAAAGTTCAGACCAAAGCTCTTGACTTCTCTCAGGACCCTGGCTTGTGCAGTGCACGTTCAGCAGATATTCTCTTGCCCCCTGAAAGATCAGCTTCAGTAATTGGACTCTACTGAAATGCTCTGCCTCCACTCACAGCTCCCACCTACTGAGCCAAAGCAAAAAGAAGTGGATCTTCTGTTAAGCGTGAAGGTGTTTGCACCTGAGAGGCGTTTAACCTGAGAGGTTTCACATATGTCAGGGTGCCAGGGTTTCTAAGAACACTGTATGTGTTCTTAGCCTTTACTGCCAGTACAGGCCACCAGTCTTTTTTTCACCCTATATTCATATGGGAAATGAAGTTTCAGGTCCGACCTTAAGAGCCAGTGGGAAAACAAACACTTCATGCTGTTTTCCACAACCACATTATACAATGAACACCAGAACCTGCTAACCTCTGGAAGCTGAGCTCTTCACTTCCACACTTAAAACTGAGACAGTCAAGGGACTGACTTAGTGTTGGTCATTTGCAGGTAATTATGATACAACATTTTAAACAAGCCTTTAAAGATCCCCAAAACACATTTGCCAATCATCACTACTTCTTTAAACACCTCCTCTAAAGAGCTGAAGAAGATAGCTCCTTTCTCTAAGACTTCCTCCAAGAGCCTCCTCAAAACAAAACAAAAACTAGACTTAGTCTGGCACTGCACTGGAGCAGGCGGGCACAGGATCATTCAACCAAGTCATTTTCAGTACTCAGGACCTCAGGAATACTCTATCTATAGCTTAAAAAGCCACTGAAAAAGGCCATTCACTAACAGAGTATTTCCAGAAACCTTTGGTCCAAAAGCATCTTCCTTGCTACCCACCTTTCCGAGAGCTCCTACATCCTCTGCTCTCCCCATTAAGCCCATTGGATATGCACTGTACAGGCAAGTGCAAAGAGAAGTCATTCTCTTGCTCTCAAGAAAAGCTGGCACTGGAGAGCAGGCTGCTGTCAGAAAATCACCCCACATCCTACTGTTTGGTTTTCTGTTCTGGGGAAGAGGGCGAGTGGAAGCAGGCCAAACTCCCAGCTGTTCCCCTTTCCACAGGTATCAAACATTTTGCATACTGTTGTGTGTATGTGCAGAAGATCTGATTCCACAGCAAGGAAGGGCTGTGGTATCTCTCTTTCCATTCAAGTAACTAACTCCTCCAGCTAAAAGGGCTGGGCATCATCACCAATCTAAAAGGCAAAAACAGTTGTGGTAACTGAGCTGTGAAAGTTTTCATAAATGTAAAAGCATGGCTTTTTCCTCAGCTCCAGTTCATTCACAGGTTAGACGTCCTCAGTGCTTTTAACGAGCTGAAGTTCATCACCATATTATGTTAAATTCTGCAAATTCTATACGTCTTCATCCGTCTGTTCTCTCACATGGTCTGGCTCAGACACGCTAGAAGCGTCGTCATCTGTTTGATCACCCGAGTGATACAACATCAGTGCGTGTGTCTTATGGGTTATAGTAACAGTGCAGGGTCCCTGAGCCCACGGTTCTCCATCCACCTGCATCGGCATCTTTGAACTCTTCAAGATCAGCTGGTATTAAACAGAAGAACACACAGTCATAGCAGTTCACAGCAGCTCTGAAGATACCTTTAACAAGACAGTGACAGGGCTCATTTCTAATCTGGCCTGGGAGAAACTTCATATATAATTTGTTGTACTCCCAGGCCACCAAGCACAGCAAGAGAGGGCTGTGAATGTGTCCTCGTTAATTTTTAGTAAGCAAGAGAAATGTCTTGCTCAACTGCAAACTGCAGCTTCAAATCACAGTTGAGTGCTCAAGATTCTATGCTGTGTGTAAAACACTGGAAGGAAACAGGTTCATAACCACCACTTACCCTCACTGTGTGTGCCTGCCCGAGGCGGACAGGATTGGCCAGTTTCACCTGAATCTGGGCACAGTGGAAAGAACCATGAACACCAACAACTTCCAGAAGCCCATCATCATGTCTGTGAGTTAAGAGAGGAGACTCTTTTTAGTGATGTCACTGAATACCTGTCCGAGTATTGCACAGTTCTTTCATGACTATTCCTACAGAGAAGACAAGTGCTGCTCTATAAATGTGTTTGAACTCTTCGTGCTGAACAGTAAAGGAAGCCACATAAAAACACAAGTGCAGAGCAGCACGTCAGCAGGCACACTCCTGCGAGCCTTTGGGAATTAGGGATATAGGCCTATCCAAGGCTCATCATGCGCATGAATGGCCCACAGTGGAGTCCTTCATACATGTGTGCAGCTTTCTGTCACTTCACAGGAAAAACTTCTAATAGTTTCATTTTTAAGATATTTTTTGTAGCACAAGAACTGTTAAAGGAACGAAAAAAGAAAAAGATGTGCTGTGTACCTTGCCAGAGGGTAAGGTTCATCACCCATTCCTTCCCAGAGCCTACAGCCACCTCCCCAATATCCAATATTCAGGACAATGATGCCTTCCAAATTGGGCAGCTCGATCCTCTCACCATCCAACTCTAGCTTTAAAAGACAGACAGAAGTTAATTACTGTGGATCGAATCGAGTACTTCAGCTTTCCTCTTCATGCATTTAGTAGGCTTCCATTTGAAGAAAAATGTTCCTATACACACATAACAATATTCTTTTCACATTTAGCTGTAATAGACTTCTATACTGAAGAAGGAGGAACTCTCACTTATGTAAGATTCGGGTGCTAAGGTAAATGTTGTCCTAGTATCAGTACTTGAACTCACAGAACTGAGTCAAGGCCAGGAGAAGACATTAGGAATTTTCAGAAAGCTAAAAGACATGAGTTCCACGGAGTAAGCTGCAGACAGCAACATGAAAATCAAAAATACTCCAAGTCCAGAGCCACCTTTAGCAAGTATCATACAGACAAAGCTTTCCCACTGGGCTTTCACAAGGTCAATTTTTACACTCGGCTGACTGACCAGAGGATAATCAAGTTAAAACACTTACCTCAACCTTTTTGTTAAGATCTTTACATTCTTGTACTAAGCAGTCTTTGGTTCCATAAAAAAAATAAACAGCCTATAAAAAAAACCCAGACACAGAACAGAAAACACTGTTAGACAATACAAGAAACAGGGAAGCAAAGCATGTAAACGAAAAAACAGCCTGAGGTCAACAACTAGAAGGAAGAAAATGTCACTCAAGCAAACACACCTTATTAATAATTCTGCTGGAAAACAGAGAAGGAGTCTTCTCACGATGAGCATGAAAATTTAAAGCCATGAGAGCATCAGGTCCTATAGAAAAGTAGTTGTTCATTGTGAATACCTGTAAGACAGAACGTCAAGTTATGGTCTTATTAAGCATCAGCATTAGGATTTAAAAATCACGGTGTTGAATGGGAGGTAGGTAACCAGAAAGTATAAACACAGAGGCATTCCACAGAATCTGTATTTGTATCTGTAACCATACCTTTGGTTTCCTTAAGTTGTAGTATCCTTTGTTTGATACTTGAACCTTCCATCTGAAAAGCAACAGCCATTACTTAGACTCAGGACAGACTTAGCACTGTAGTTAGGAACTGTAGTTATCAATACTAGGATCAAGTCTAAAGGTTTAAATTTAGTTAAGCTTCACAGAACAACTAAATAAAGACTATTTTTGGACTTCCATTATTTGGCAGTCCCCATGTTTCTTCACTGCAGTACGGCTGGGTATCAGCAGAGCTGCAGCAGTATTTGGGTCTGTAGCATGGATCTTTCCACTGTTAACTTACCTGTCCAGTTTGATTCCATCTGCCTCCATAACATTTCGTAAGATTTGCTCCACAGGGACTTCTCCAGCATAACCTGCACCCCAGCCCAGCGTATTAGACAGGTCGTTACCTGTCCCCAGAGGTAAAATTGCAACTTGTGGAATATAACGCTCTTGTCCCTAGGATACAAAACCGTGGCACATTAGGTCCTTCTTCAGCACCCGCTTTCTCCCTTTATCCCCAAATACTGAGGTTAAATAATCATTAATCTTCACAGTGCAGAGCAATAGAACCAGCAGCATTAGTACTGTACAGAGCATACGTGACTACTTTTTGCAGGGATAATGCAAAGGAAGCATTAAACCATTAAAGCTGTGAGAAGAGAGAATACAAACACGATACGTGAACACACATTATTAATAACGAACAGAGCACTCCTCCAGAAGAACGATGCTTTGGACCTAGAAGTGAAAGTCAGAACTTCTCATCTGATTTTGTGATACCATGCTCTGACTCACTGCAGCCGTGGTGAGTGACCATCCTCTGGGAAGTGATAACAAACACCAAGAGATGTAACAGATGGGGATGTGAAGCACAGCAAGACACCAAAATGTTCTTCCAAGACTGAAGTGAGGTTTGGTCAAAAACATGAGATGCTTGTAGAGTGTTCAACCATGCACAGGAATTCATATACTCAAAGAACAAAAGTCAGAACCTATTTTGCAGAGGTGCCATACACAGATGGAGTAGATGCTGATCACCTCTGCAGATCACAGAGTGACATTCAAAATGGCCACTTTGGCAAAGGTCTTCACTCTCTTATCACACAAGTTATTTCAGATTCACCCTAGCTTTTGAAATCCAACTGTGAGAGGTATTTGCAGTAAGTGGCATTATGGTCACTGTTTATTCAAGGAGCGTTATCAGCCTGATGGCCTGTATTTGAGAGTCAAGATAAAGGAAGGGAGCAAATAACCTACTGCCGATAGTAAAGGTTTTGCTGATAATCTCAGTACTATGGACGTAGCTCCACTGACTCTATTTAAATACCTGAAAACAATGAAGAACCCAGATTTCATCAATTACATTGTCTTGGAGAGACAACATATCAAGTGCCCAAGTAACCCCATGCTCATATTCATTAGCCTTTCTAGTTCCACTTTGTTGCATTTCTACTTTATCAGTAGATAAGGTAGCTCAGTTTGCCTAGGGGTGAAATTGCACCAACAGCCTTCAACGATAACATTTCATGTACTGACAGGAAAGCCACAGGGGGGAAAACAAAAGGTAAGACACTGATAAAAGAGGAGTAACTGTCTTCCTTTTATCACTAGAAAAAAGAAGCTTATTAGGTAAAGATTGAGCTAGTAAAAAAGCTAAAGTGAGTAAAGACTTAGTAATTATTGAAAACACAATACCTTTATCTTCATTTCATCAATTGCATCCAGGACCCAGCCTACTGTGCCATCCCCACCACAGACAAGAACCCTGACAGCATTGCAAGGCAGCAAGGTACACAGCTGGAGTGCTTTAGCAGGTGCAATTTTGCTTAGATCAAAAACCTAAAAGAAAGGAGGAAAAGGAGCTCTGTAGTTCTCCCTAAGTCAGACCATGACTCAGAATTTGCTTTGCAGAGGAAACAACTTTGTTATATATGAGAATGAACTTCTCAAAGATTCTTTGTTTACAGTATTACAGCAGCAAACGAGCTGTCTTGACTTTTGGGAGCAGGCATTGGTTTCCTGCATTCACAACAGAGCTGCCTCACCAGAAGTAAAGGTCACTGATAACAGAGCTAAGGAAAGTCTGCAGAAGCTTTATGATAAATTCTGTAAAGACTTCAGGTAAAAGTTATATTTAAATACTCAAGATAGAAAGAGGTTTGTAATGTAAACCCTTTTCAGGATGAATTCAAAACAAGCACAGGGTGCTTTCTATTAGGCTGTGTTCTAAGACCAGGTTTTGAACTTCAAAGGAAGAGTATTAAGTGCAGCCAGGAAATCCAAGGAACTGCCCGCCTTGCGTCAACATCCTGAGCCATTCCAGTGGATTTTAGGGGAAAGCAACAACACAAAGCTGCAACTGCAAGCACTGATATTTTCACAAGTGAGGATCTAAACAAATACGGGTTTCACATGAAATCTAAATATTTCCTTTTCTGAAAACTGTGCACTGTTTCAAGAGCCAGGCACCACCGACAGGTTCACTGCATTGTCTACTGGCAATAAAAACCCTGACTCCTACTAGAACTGTAACAACGGTGGAGTGAGAGCAGCCTCTGCACTTTTGGTCTCTCTCTGTGAAGCTGTCCTTTTTAAAAGAACAAACTGCATTGATTTGTTTCCTTTACTGATCTTCCACAAGCTCCTGTTGTTTAAGCAAAGTAATGTTTATTCTAATTTTAGCCTTAATTTTATAAGAGTGGCTTTTCACCATAAATACCTGAACGGGGTTCAGCAGAATTTTAAACTCTCCCAGTAAAGTTTCACCCATGTTGTTTCCACTACGTGTATTAGCCAGTATGATCACTGGCATCCAGTGTTTTCTGCAGTAAGGGGCTACCTGCAAAAAGGCAGAAGTCAGTCAGTCACACAAACACCGAAGGTTTGCACATGCCTGAAGCCTTGCTCCAAAACCTGTCCCCTCTAAGTGCTGAAACAAGGAAGTTACCGATAGTCTAGAGTACTCAAACCAGAAACAAGTACTTCTGACAGAGCGTGGTTGAAGACTTCAGTTCTACATTGCCTTGGACAACAAATACTGCTGCGTTATGAACACTAGTGCTAGAAAAATCACAAAACAGCAAGGAATGCAAATCCATTCTGGAGCCCGAATGTCCACTTATGCTTCAACTATCATCTCAGTGTAATGACAAACAACTCTTAATTAACACTGCAAGCACGTCATATATATGGTGAAACATTTACCTGATAGTTACTTAACCTGACAACATACTGAGTTCAAGTTTTAATGCGTAGGGGGTTTGTGTTTGGGTTTTATTCATAACAGGATATAATAAAGCGATGCAGCAGTAGAGAATTACCTTTTCATAATTGTTTTTTTTGTCTTTACGCATCTGGTTGATTGTAGACAAATAGTATGGTGGAATAATCAAGTCTCTGAATTCTCCAAACGTGCACTCCTCAGTCTTCAAACAATCCTTCATGCAATCATCATGCACAGTGGACTGACACCACACACATCTGAGAAAAAACCCAAAACCAGGGTTCTCAGGAAACAGGCACAGAGGTCATTTGCGTCAGACGGACTTTCTGAAGAGTACTTACATCGACATGCCCCACTAGAACCAGTATATCTAAGCACAGGCAACCGTACTTTCTCTGAAAGATTACACTGACCACTGGTTACAGAAAATTAGGTAACTTGGCCATGTGCTTGCAAATCTAGAAAAGCATTTGAAATCCGTGGAAATTCACCCAAGTTTAAATATAGTGTTTTTAAAATGTCAACAATAGGTGCTACATTCTCTTGCACTGTCTGCAGTAGTAACAGTTATGCTGAAAGCTTCTATGAGAAACTGAACTCCTGTCCATCCATAGATAAAACACTAGAGCTCAATTTAATAAAGCATTATTGGTAATATTAATGAATAAATTTCTTAATATTGATATTACCCCTTTAAGTTTGAAACTTTAAAGGTTACACAGCACTGGAGAAGGCTGATAGAATTTTGTTATTCAAAACTGCTCAGCCTTTTGATCTATTCCTAAAGCTGTCCTGGAAAGTGGAGGAGAACAAGAGCAAATACTGCAACACCCAGGACTAGCCTCTGCAGAACGTTAATCTGCAATTGCTACATCCAAAGCCTTGGTTTAAGCAGCTGTGAGAGCTATTTTTGGAGTCATTCTGACTAATCCAGAGTAGCAATGACACTTGCCCTGTACTGTGATTTTGTTTTCCTCGCCTATTTTCCTTCCTTCCTTCCCTCAGGTTTTTGTTTCCACTGTAACTCTGCTTCTTACCAAGCAGACAGTATCACACCGAAGCAAAGGAAGTGCTGGCAGAATACACGCTGGGAAGATGACATCCTTTGAGAAGGCAGTAACACGTTTTCCAGGACCTGAACCACCAGCACTATCGTTTGGCTTAGCATGCCCATCCTGACAGCTTTGCAATCAGCCTTACCGGTGACAGTGCAAGCCCATTCCACGGTTCCTTGAACTTTTGTAACACTTTCACCACAACCTTCAAACCACCCTTAAAAGGGGTGTAGATGGTTGCTCTACACTGAGCAGATGCCAATTCTGCCGGTGCACAGTTTGCATTTTGGTGCTCTGAAGTAGGAGCTGTGAAACCCAAATTGCTCAGGCTATCCAGTGCACGAATAACAAGTGTGTTAGAACCTTCTAAAGGTCATCCCTTAAAATATAAACGCTTTGACACAGAGCACCTTTTACATCTAATTATACAGCAGCTAGCACATCATGATGAAGTAATGCAATTAAAAGAAAAGCGGATGTGAGATGCAACACCACACTCCTAATCTGTGACTCAGATCACCCACAAGCACCCATTTTAATTTTAGGTTCTTTCAAGTTCTTTTTTAATAGCTTTTCGTATCTGACTGCCACAGGATCTTCTTCACACTCCAAGAACCCCGCGGCAAAACACGATACTGATAGGGCATCGCACGTTCTCCTACAACCCCAAACTCCCTTCTGCAGTACCTGTAGTCGCAGAGCTTGGGCTGTGTGCCGCACTGCTGCCTGCATACCATACAGCAGCTGCACAGGGGGACGTTGCCTCTGATCCAGTGGTGGGGCATGGAGCTGGCCGCTCCTCTGTCGCTCCTCATCATAATTTCCTTGCAGAGGAAGAGCTGATCGGCCTTCTTGAGGCACCCCTCGCTGACCCGCAGCCCGCAGCAGTTGCAGAAGGCTCCCTGGAGGATGTGCTGGGCGCACACGCAGCAGTAGGAGGGCTGCCCGAAGAGGTCTGTGTAGCGCCAGTCGTGCTTGCTCTTGCGGAAGATGTCCCGGATCAGCACCTGCCGCCGGGACCGCTGGAAGCTGCACCACAGCGTGATGAGCACCGGCAGCACCACCGAGCACAGGGTCCAGAAGGCCAAGCTCCAGTCCGCCACCGCCGACGAGGCGGCGGAGCCGCTGCCCGGCCCCTCCATCCTCCGCGACTCGGCCTAACGCCCCGCACGGGCCGGGCGGGCGGCGGCGCGGGACCGGGCTCGGACCCCGAGTCCAAGGGGCTCACACGCCGCTTCACCGCACATCCTTCAACCTCTCATGCGGGCCCAGCATCCCCGGCCCCACGGCTCACCCGCAAGATCTCCGCGCCCGGCGCTCCTCCAGCACGATGCTGCGGGTGCCTAAGGCACACGCCAACCTGCCCCGGCCAGCCCGCCGACCCCTCAGCCCCTCCGCGGGCAGTGGCAGAT
>VZRI01014403.1:1403641-1481427 GCA_013397515.1 Upupa epops
GGCCGGGCTGTAGGGGAAGGATCACGCGATGTTCCTGTTGGAGCCGTCGAATCAGCCTCTTGAGCCACCATCCTCTGCTCTCCCCGGCGGAGGCTCTGCAGATCAGCCTGCTGCTGCTGCTCTTAAAAGCGCAGGCTGTGCCCCGTCCAGACCGTCTCGGACGTTCGGTCACACAAAGTGCGGGTGCTGTTGGCACTGGTGGGGTAGCCAAGCGTCCCATATCGGGTCATTGGAACCCCAGAACTGGCCCAGCCATGAACTGCTCCACTACTACCACCTGCTGTAACCCAGTCCTGCCCCTGCATCTGCAGATTAGACTGGGTTAGACCCGGGTTGATAAACTCATCCATAACTGGGAGCAGTTGTGGGCATCCAGCCCAGCCAGCTGAGGAGAACAGACGTGTCCCCTGGTATTCCACTGGTGTTCACTGAGGGGAAGGGCACCTGCAGCTGTCTGTCCAAGGGAGCATTCACACAGACTCCTCCTCTGACCTGCTGTTTCATTTCTTGAACCTTCTGTATTGGCACATTTTTGAGACCCATGACTCTTTGCCAGATGTCAATGAAACTGGCTGATTGCGTAGATATCAGGGCACAGAGACAACAAACCCAACTTCTTTAGGAAATAAGTCATGGATGAGGAGATCAGCTCAGCATCAGGCTCCAAACTGGGGGAATCACAGTGGTGCAGGACATTATGGGGATGTGCTGCACCTTCCCCTCAGAGGGGAAATGCTCCTTACTGACATCCCTTGAGTGAAAGACACTGATCAACTGTGATGCTGTCATACACTATGGTCAGTGGGACACTTCTTTTCCTACAAATTGGTGATGCTGATGACATACGCCCAGCATAGGAGAGGCCCTATGGTCCTATCTCCATGCTGAGGACAGGTCTGACAGTCACTTTTCTCAAGCACAAGCTAGCTGTTCCCAATGCCATTTGCTAACCTACATTCCTACTTCACACTGTGCTTACTGTGCTTACCATTTATAATCCTTTCTTCTACCAACTTGCCCTGAAAACAGAAGCATTCTGTGTGGTTTCATTTCAATTAATGGTTCAATTAATTTGATAAAAATCTCTCTGCTGTGTTTTTCAGCAGCTTTGTGAGAGTTAAGCCACATTAATATGTAATTCTGGACTGGAGTCCAGCTAGAGACAGGGTTTGAAAAAGGGGCCCCTTTGCAGCTGCCTTTGACATTAACGTCCTGCCAAGGGCAATTGTTTCTGTTACAAAACAATCACCTTTGGCAACCGAACCCATTGCTTGCTATGCTAAACGTAAGGTGATGTGTTTTATTTTCACAAATTCAAAACATCCAGTGTAACTCTGGAGCCTGAAGTGGAAAATACGTCTATTTTCTTTCTCTCTGGGACACAGCTATGCTGAGAATGTGTGAGCAGATAATGGCTCAATTCAAAACTTGGGGCCAGATGTCTTCAAGATCTACTGTCACTCACATTAGTTAAAGCATAAACAAACATTTGTGACTGACGTAGCTACTTCAAATAGGCTAATGCCTCAGAGAGCCTTACTCATTCTGGAGCGCACTGAGAGAAAGCAGAGTCAAAATGCAGCACTTACTTGGGTTTGTCTCCATTTTGGTCCTGATGATCACTTTTACAGGTAGGAGTTTATATAAACAAACCTGTGTGTGTATGCAGAGCTGTAGAGTGTTATAACAGTAGTACTTCATTGCCTTCGTATCTTTGTACTTCATTTTAAATACAGAACTATTTTTACGTGGCAGTCTTTACATGATTTGACTTTTAACAGTCAAAAGCTATTGTATTTGCTGGTTTACTCTGCATTATTGTCATTTATTGTGACACCAAACAGTAGCATTTTAGCAAATCACTATTTTAATATTAGTTTACCAAGGTTCTGCAAGCCGAATGTTCAATGCAATCTCTCCTTTGCAACAAAAGTCTAACTCATTACTCTGAAAAACAATCCTAAAAAGTCAAGCACAAAGAACTGTGACTAACAATGATGGTTTGCTGATGCTGTTATATTTCCTCATTCTAGAGAGTAACATGATTATCTAGGGTTGGCTTCATACTGGTAGAACTATACAAAGCCCAAGTACAAAAATGGTTTAAAATTCCACTCATATCTCCTGGAATGCAACATCCCCTGGGAAGGGGCTGTAATGAAAGAACACTTTGTATGGAGACAAAAATCAGGTTTGGAGCCATTTCACTTCTCAACCGACAGATAAAATATTAACTTTTGGGTAATTTCTGAACTGATTTCTGCTTTTCTGTCTGTAGACACTTCACCAATTTTGAGTGAAAAGGATGCCAAACAGATTCTGAGAACTCGTCGTGAAGACAGACCGAGGAAAGCTGGTTTCCCCGATGAGCCAATGAGGGTGAGGTCTAATTTTTTTTCAGTTGCATTCACTAAAACACAATAAATCCCAACACCAACCCCCCCAAAACCACTTGTGCTCAATATTGCACTTCTGCAGACTCAATTCCAAGCCATATGTTGTGAATATCACCCTTTGAACTGCCTGAGTTCTTCTGTGAAATATAAAAAACCCCTTTCAATTCTTTCAGTTCCTGCTAGGTACCATCCTGTAAGCGCTGAATGTTGCCCAGGAAATGTACTCCTGCAGAATGTGGAAATTATTTATCATGGTTCAAAAATGCCGATTAAATTATTGAGAAGAAAGTGGCTTTTCATTTATAGAAATGTGGATTTCATCAGGTTGTTCCTGAAAAACTAAATAACAGGAAATGTCCTCTGCTTACAGTACATTCTGCACTCAAGGCAGAAAGGAGATGGAGGTGTCAGTGGGCACTGTGGAGATTGAGGTAGTTCTGAACGAGCTTTTAAATCACTTTCATTCACCTCTTCATGAATGCTTCAGGCAGGATGGTTAGTTAGGCTAGTGCAGAAGCTTTTAGTTTCTACCATAATGCAAGAGCATTGCTTTTGCATGCAGTACTCACTTTGGTTTTAAGCTCTAAACCATATTATAACAAAAGAAAAAGAATTGAAAATCCTTCTGTTTTACTTGCTTGGACAAGATGCAACATTTAGTTCTGCACTTTTCATGAGGTACTTACAGTATTTTAAAATGACTGCCTATTTCTTTCCAAAGTAATAAGTGGTGCTAAGATGAGAAGGTTCTGAAGAGGCAACCCNTGCAGAGTGCTCTAAACCTTGCAGTACTGAGCTCAGTGTGTGTCAGATCTTGGCTGTCCCTTTCCAATGATTATCGTGAACCTACCTGCCCATAGGCCAGGTGGAACAGGGAGGTTTTCCCTTGCAAATGAAGGCGCCTGGCTGCTGCAGCCCTGTGCAGGGTTCTACCACTGGGCACGAGTGGAAAAACTGATTTTGTATGGAAGGATTGTTTGTAGCAGAAGGAAATGAATGCTGGGAGGAACCCACCTCTGTTCATCTATTTTAAGCAAAAGCTGTTTGTACTAGGCCAGATCACGCTGTGCTGGGGAATTTAATTTGCAATTCTTTGGGACACTATTTGCCTTCCACGGTGCTGCTTCAGTCACAAAGCTGTTCAGTTACACACAGCAAGACCTGCCATCTTCAACTATTTAAAAATACCATTAATGTTATCTGCATGTTTTAATCTTACTGTGACTGAGACCCTGCTTTTTTATCAGGTGGTAACTTAGCCACATAGTCCTGTTCTCTGCAAATTCATCAAGCAGTCTCACAGTGGGATTTGAGCCAAGTCTCCCTGTGCTGTGAGAACAGAGCACAGTGGAAGGCAGGATAGAGATGCCAACCCTTTGGTCAGCACAAAGAGCAGAGAACTGGACGACAGCGGGACACTTGGCCAGTGCAGAGGGTTTACACTATGGCTTCCAGTTTTGCAACACCTACTGTGCAAAGCAGTGGGGGTGTACTCTGGAAAAAAACACACCTAGTGTTCACGGAGCTTATGAGCCCACATGTGCTGCGACTGTAACTTCTACAAAGTAAGTATTGTTCCTAATCAGGGAGGACAAATTTTTGGTACATGATCAGCTTCAGTTTGATAACTTATTGCTTACACCAACCCCCCGAGAAATCAGAGTGGAAAAGTCATGTTATTTGGTGTATCACAGAAATCAGCCCTGATGCCTGCTACTTCCTAGAACCCTTCAGAGTACTGCAACTTCATCCTAGAAGGGGTTTAACCAGTGGAAATCATTTTTCAAAAGATGCTGCACAGACCTATCTGTGAGAATCCTTCTGTACTCTCCTGCCAAACACAGGCTTCTCTGTCTATATGCAAATAACAAACGTGTATGCAGAATTCTTAACTTATGAATATTATTGTAGGGTTTTTGCTCAGTTTCTTTACTGGTCTGGATGATGCAGTCATTCAATAAATATTGCTAGGCTGGGACAAGCTGACTAGCAACACCATTTCACTGTAGTTGCTAGTTTTAAGGCATAAGCTAGTTGCCTTTATATCAGATGTAAAATTCTCTGGGTTCATTGGCCACACATTTACCTCACAATTACATTATCGTTTTTTCAAATAGGAGTATATGCTTCACCTCCAGCGCTTGGAGCAGAGATCAGAAGAACAATTCCTTGAACACTGGTTGAATCCACATTGCCTCCCCCATTGCAACAGGGATTTAGTGCATCCAATCTAATGGATTTGCCTTCCCTGCAATCGGTATGTAAGTACCTCCTACAGTGCCCGTTTCTTTCTTCATAACAAAAGGTAGTGCCACATACTGGAAGAACAGAGAATAACCAAAGGCTGGAGGAAGTACCTTGTACTGAAAGCAGTGGCAGGGAACAGAAGGGTTCTGGGCAGTGGCTGTGTCATATAATTGTGTTCATGTTAATAAAACGTAGTTATGCAGTTCTCTGCTGTACAGACATTAATTGGTGACTGCACAACTTTCTTACTAATGGCCTTTCTGATTGCTCCTGTTTCTTTCCTGTCTGCTTGTGCTTCGTTTCCAACTCATCTGTTTAAGACTTCTACTAGTTCACTTAGCCCTCAGGAGGACTGTGGCAGTATTAAACTCACAGTTGTCATCTCTGAGGTCTTTAAGAGGCAGGCCGACCTGCTAGCAGTTGAGCCTGTTCTGCAGTATCTAGCTCTTGTAATTTGCTGGCTGCTCTTTAGTGCACTTGCTGGTAAGCATTAACAGAACATTTTACAGAGCTTGTACGGATCATTACTTCTGTTCATGATTTCCAGCATTACTGTTATAGTATAACTTGCTTTATTGCCTCTGTTTGTCATTTGCATCATAGAGTTCAATCAGAAAATGAACTCCCAAATCACAGCTCAGGAGCCAGGCTCGACTCACAAGCCAATGGGTTGTGTCATTTTGTCACCAAATCTATTAGTTGTTATGATATGGTCATAACACCCCTTTTTTCCCTTGTGTGTTTTGCATGCA
The DNA here is from genome assembly GCA_013397515.1 of Upupa epops. NCBI lineage: Eukaryota > Metazoa > Chordata > Aves > Bucerotiformes > Upupidae > Upupa > Upupa epops. The sequence continues at coordinate 1,409,037 of VZRI01014403.1, forward strand.
GTATTAGCTTATCACCACATTAGAAATGTGACGTATTGAAGTAAGGAATGCATAGGCCTGTAAAATACAAGTATTAAACTCTTACAACTACTCAACAGCCGCTTATGATGCCAAAGAGAAGATGAACCTACATCTGTATGTTTTTATAACAAACCTTCCTGCTTGCATTCTTCAAACAGACATGAAATGTCTCAGCTGGGATATATCTGAGTAATCACCATAAAACAGTGATGCTGTATCACTCACGGTTACCTTTTAAACATAGAAGTTGCAGATTTAGCTCCATAATGTCAAAAGCCTGTTAGCAGAGAAATACAGACATGGCATCTGTTAGGGCTGACGTGTTACAAAGGATGAAGTTTCTCTGCTTAACATTCTGCTATGTGTACCTGTACGTATTGAAATACCTTTGAAAATCTGGATGTTGTAGTAGATTTTGGTGGAGTTATGTTAATCCACAATAAGCCAAAGGTCTGAAACTTATTTAAAAATAAAAACATAACAGTCCAAACCTTCACCCTAGGAGGTAAGTTGGCAGTTTTCAAAATACCTTCCAGCTGAGACACAGCTGAACACTGGCTCACTTGTCTGTTGTCATTCTTTACAAGAGCTGCTCACAGGCTATTGTGAAGAATTAATGTTAGAAAAGTGTGTAAAAGTTATGAAGCCCTTGGTATGTTATTAGTATGGCAAGTGTCAGCATGGCTTTTAATTGTATCTCTTTTTTCTGCAGATCTCTTAGGAAACACTGAAGAAGGCATATACTATGGCTATATTACAATATATACTATGGTGTTAAGGAGGACAAGATTATTCCTGCATTGGTTACCTGTTCCTTGTGGAGCTGAACCTCTTTGCAATACAGAGCAATGCTAGTGATAGAGCCAAACTTTCTACTCTAAGTGGCTAGATATGGTATAGACCACCATGTATCTGCTACCAGTAATGTCTGCATGCACAGATAAATAAATCAAGGGCTTCTCCCAGTTTCTGAGGTATGGGTAAGAAAAAGTCACTGATTAGTCCTACAGTAGCTTTTCAAGGGTAGAGCTTCAGATATCTGAAGCAAAAGGAACTGAGAAGGAGAGGCCCATAGGCTACTGGAGAATATAAACGTGAAGAGAAAGACAGCTTTCTGGACTTTGCAGTAATACTTATTACAGTTTTCTAGGGCAAATAACCATTATGGTATGAAGCCACTACATTTATGCAGCACTAGTCTATGTTTAGTTGTCTGGTGAGTATTTCATGTCTTGTTTCCTAATAAAAGCTTGATTAAAACAAATTTTCAAAGTACGTTGTTACCTTAGTCTCTCATACTGTATGCTCCAAACATCACTGCAGGTGAAGTTCAGTATTGTGGATACTAAGGAATTGTCAGAGGACTTTCTAGGATCAGCAGCTAGGAAGAGCTGTGGCGCAGCTTAATAATTCTGTAGTTTCTCTGCACAACCTTTCCCTTTTCTTTGTAAACCTGCCAGGTCAGGCATGTGTTTTGAGACATTCCTTTTCTGCTGTGCGTCTTTATAACTTATGTCTCAGTATAGAGTATCTTGTATAGTTAGGTGGTAAACTTTCAGCATGACTGCAACACGTCACTGTTACTCGCTGTAGTGGCCATAGAATTAGTATATGAATGGCCCAAAGGAACTTCAGAGCTCCTCACCCCAGTCACATTAAGAGCAAAATATAACACAAACCTATGACAAAAAAAGGTAGTTGCCACTGTGCATTTGATAGGGTGAGAGAGCTCAACAGTTCCTCTAGCACACTTTCCTTCCAGTAAGTGAGTTTTCCTAGATGATTCCAAAGAAATCATTTGAATCTCAAAGCACCAAATGCTTGCTTTCCCCTGCTGTCAAGATGAAATCAGAGATTAAATCTGGGTGGTAAGAAAGCATAATCAGGCTGCTATTGTGTGTTTCATTCATAATACTCTCACTACACAGAGCTCCATTTGCCTATCTCTGTGGAAGTTAAAGTCATTAGGTGACATCCTGGCTCTGTTTTTCTCTTGTGCAGTGAAAATTTATGTCAACCCCAATTATGCCAACTTCCATGCAGTGAAAATCAAGTTAGGTACTTGTTTGAAATACAAGCACTCCCACCTAGCTATATTCAGTCACGAGTTAGGAGAACTGGTGAGGTTGAACTTCTAGGTCAACCTCAGTTACACTGAGCTGATTTTAAAGCAAACGTGGAATAGAGACTGTTCATCCATATTAGGGCTGAAGGATCTCATATAGATCTCCCTGTTCCATGTTGTTTCTCACTTCATATGGAAGAAATGTTGATAAGGTGCTAATTGTCTCTATCCTACCTTTGTGTTGGCCCAGTCCTGCTTATTACACTATTCTGGATGTCCATCGCTTAAGTACTGTGTTTTTCACATGTGACCCAATGGACTAATAAAAGAACAAGATCTTAGGGTCAGGTATAAATAAACTAACTCAAGCGTTTAGTATGACTCAGCAGTGAAGAAGCTCATACTTAATTAGCACAAAAAGTTAATGCTGCATGAACATTAGACTTAGAGCTCCAGAAATCATGTAATTGAACTTTTTTTCCAGGCTGCTTCAGTGTGGATGCTCTACTGTGGTTTTATTCTCTTCCATTACACAAATCCTTTCTTCAAAAGCCGTGTTGTGCTTAAAATCATCTGAAGTGGAATTAGATCAAGTGTGTTCAAGCACGAGTTGGAGGTTTATTTTTGTCAGTGTCTAAATGCTGGGGGAAATGCTAGACTTTTATACATGCATGCAAACCATTCACTTTCTTGCTGGGTGAAGATTTATGATAATCAATATGACATTAATTAATTAGAATTTGCATGTGAAAGCCACGAGAGGGCTTAATGTAACAAAAATAGGAAGAATGAGTGTTGTGAAAGTTCTGCGCTAGAGCTGGAGAGCTGGCAGAATAGCTGATTTCCAAATGTTTTGACAGAAAAGGATTACAACGACTTGAGAAAGTCTTTCATCTATGAAAGACATCAACATATCATTAGCTGTAATCGCCGACTTGTTTTAAATCCAGTGTTCGTTGTATTTTCTCCCCTAATGAACTGCCCACTAGATGCCACTGTTTCTGCACATAAGTGCTGCACAGTCCTCAGTGCCAAAGGACTCAGAACACTGCAGCATCGCTCCTTCTCCCCCTCTTGCTTTTTCATTTCTTCTCTTAAAATGTTCAGCTCAGATAACTGAAATAAAATGCCACCTTAACAACCGTAATAATCCACAAAAAAAGCCCAAAAGACAGACCTTTAGCAAATTGCTGTGAAGTTGGATGGTTTCCCCTTTGGATCCTCAACTGCTGTGAAGGTGGGTGGCAGGGAGGTGTTTCCCTGGTTATGTGGGTGCAGCTTTCTATGCCATAGAAAAAAATGGAGAGAAGGGAGACCTTATTGCAATGTTCAAGTCCTTCAAGGGTGGCTCCCAGAAGGGTGGAGACTCGCTTTTCACAAGGAGTCCTGTAGAAAGAACAAGGGGGAATGGTTGCAAGTTGTTCCAGGAGCAATTCTGACTGGATTCCAGAGGAAAGTTTTTCATGATGAGCGCTGTTAGACAGTGGAATGGTCTTCCAAGGGAAGTGGGGGATTGCTCAACTGTAGACAATTGTAAGGCTCAGCTTGATAGGGTTCTGGGCCAGCTCATGTCAACTGTATCCTCCTTTAAAAGGTTGGACTAGGTGATTGCTGAGGTCCCTTCCAACCCGCAAACCTGTGAACCTGTGAATGGTTGGAAGTTTCTACACAGCATGCTGCAGTGGTTTATGACTTTTTACTGCCATTCAAACACAGATCCTAAGAAAGGGTTGCAGCAAAGTGTTTGCAGCACCTTTTCCCACTCGATCTGTCTTCAGTAATCCTCAAATGTAAGCTGCAGACAAGCTAATTGGTAAAACCATCACTTTTCACAGTGTGACGTTATCTCATCACGTTTATTGCCTTTAGCAGTTTGGGGGACTCTGTGCAGATGCTGTACAAACCTGTACTGACATGGCAGACACTGCTCAGGCCCAGACCCCTCTACACAAAGCAGATAAATGATATCAGCTCTAATTTAAATACACAACAGCACAGGGACAAGAGACAAAGCCTGGAAGTTCTGAAAGCATTGACTTTTTCACCAAGGCAAAGACTGAAAGGTTTCATCACAGCCGGGTAAATAGTATGTGAAGTAGTTACACCACTGCCATCATTAACTTGGCAGTATGACTAATCACCAGACTATTACCAGACTGTCTCACCTTTCAGGAGAACATGCACTAGAAGGACTCAACTTACTAAGACTGGAATTTCCAGGAGTTTCACTGAGAGCAAGGCAATCGCTTGCCTTATTTGAAAATCACTTGCACAGTGGTGAAGGTAACAGAAAATGCAAAATCAAACTCACTGGTCTGGAGTTTCAGTGCCTCAGTATTTTCCTGTTTCTCATAGAGGTCAGACAGGTGAGTGTTTCCTCTTCCACTCATGGTGACGGCATCACTTCTCTGGAGTGTTTCTAGAAAGGGAATAGGAAAGATAAAGCAAATGCCTGCAACTGTTTGAAATGAATTAGCATGTAGGGAAATGTTTCCTTGCAGTACTTCGGGGCTTTTTCTTGCCATAGTTGCTGCTTTGTTTTGAATGAAGACTCCTGTGATGTTGTCTTGATGAATGAACACATAAATAACTTCTGAAGTGGTGGAGTGAAAGTGGATGGATGGGATGTGTCACTGAAGTAGGAATGTAGCTTATATTTTTAGTAAAATCTTAGTTGTTAATGACTAAAGAGATCAGAGTGGACTGTAGAAGGTTATCTGAGCCTTTTATAGTCTACAAAGAGTAGAAAATCTTGTGAGAACTGTGCCTTGAGGTTTCTGGTATGTGACTCGAAATGCTGAGTGATCTGTCTCCGTCCTGGCATTTTAATCCTTTTTCAGGTCTGGGGGTAAAGACATGCACTCCAATGAAAACAGTAAGAAGCAGAAAAGGCTCGATGAACTTTGAGCTAATATAACAATCATTCTATCAGATGAGCATGTCCAGCCCAGTGTGGGCTCGCTCCACTTGAAACAAGAAGTTTGAAGCACTAGTATTATCCCAGATCTCAAGCTCACGTTCATACATCCTGTCTTTTTCCAGGATATTTCAGTGATGCTCAGTCGAAGTATAATTGTTTTTCCAACTTTTGGGGGATTTGGTTCTAAGGATCCATGTGGGCATCACCCTGCTCTTGCACAGGGAGTATAACATGAGCATCATGAACAAACCTTTATTAAACCGAGCAAGACTAAAACCTTAAATACAGGAGATCTTAGATTAAAGACAAAGTGGGGCTAAGCCTCCCTTCATCTGGAAATTTTCAGGATAAAGAGACGCTATTGAGTGACTTAAAAAAATTAATTCAGCAAGAGTCCAAATGTTCAGAATATCCTTGGCTTAGACATTTGCTCTTGAATTCTTTTGGTGCGACTCCGAATACGTGCCTACAGTGCCTATAAAACCTAGACCAGAATCCAGTCCACAACATGCCTTTGGGGTTTTGTGCTCAATTTATTGGTGCCATGGTTCACACAGGAACAGCACTGGACTCCTGTTATCTGTAGGGAATGAAACACTCCATCAAAACAGCATCAGGCTGTTTCTGTAGTCATGGAGGAATACTAGTATGGGAAATTTATAGGTCCAATGGAAGAGTCTTTAATTTACTGGGAAATGACAAGGCGCCTGTGGCCAACTTGTATAAAATTTACTCCTTTATACCTTAGTTACATGCCATTGAATATTTACTCTGAGTCTGCGGATATATTTATCACTCATGCAGCATCCCAACTCATCAAAGAGCCCTACTCAGAGCAGGATGTGTCGGATTCCTCGCCTTTCCAAAAAACAAAACTGCAACAACTTAAAAAAAGTCTTTGGAAATGCCATGCTCACAAAGCAAGGTCTGCTTGGAAGCAACTGACAGGGTTCAGTAAGGACAGATTTCTGCACAGCAAACAAAGCATATCAGGAGACAAACTCAGTTCTGCTTACAGCTAGAACTGTAGTCAGACACTGTACCTATAGGGAATTGTTCACAGCAACACTGTGCAGTTGCAGATAGGATTTGTTCCCGTTTGCTTCTAGATTAGTCTATCCTGTCCTCACTGTGCTATTCTAGCCCTCCTGAAATGCAGCGTTCAGCCCCTCAGATAGCTCTGCTGCCAGTCCTGTGCAAGAGAGGCCACTCAACAGTGGGAACATCACCTCCAAGTGACACTGAGGGTGCTGAGGCCCTGGAACAGGGTGCCCAGGGAGGTTGTGGCTGCTCCATCCCTGGAAGTGTTCAAGGCCAGGTTGCATGGGGCTCTGGGCAGCCTGGTCTGGTGAAAGGTGTCCCTACACATGCTAAGGGTCTGGAAGTGGATGATATCTGAGGTCCCTTCCAACTTGAACCAGTCTGTGATTATCTACTGCAATGATTTTACACTGCCGCTATCCTGTGTATGGTACGAATCTCATTTCAGATAGGGTCACCATAGAGGAAACTCTCAGACTGGACAACAGCCAAATACTCACAATAACCAGAGGCTTTGAAAAAAGAAGTAATTAAACAATGTAATTCAAAATATTCAAGGTCTCATTCCGTACAATATGAGTAACTCTTGCCCAAAGAAGTCATCACATGAATTCCAGCCTTCCACAGGAGTAAAGTCACTCTGGAACATGGCACTTCTATACTGTTTGTCATGTCGTTACCAAACACTATTTGGGTAACTCCTGAAACCTGAGTAATTTCCTAGCTAACACAGGCAGGGCCACCAGGCTGGCGTTATCAATATCGTCTGGGAGAAATCAAGGTTGAACTGTGACCGGTCATCTCTTAGAACTACACAAAGCAAACAAAATCTCCTCTTTCCTTTAGAAAGCATGGTTCTAGCCCCCAAGGATACAAATAAAAGCTTGAAATATGAATTGAGTACAGCAGGTTCTGCCTGCATCCCTAAGGAGGGAGCAGCTCCAGGGCAGGTGTGCACCTTGCTCTTTCCAATTCTGACTTTACCAGCAATTCTATGGAAGCCCACCTTGAAGTCTTAGGGCAAGAGGCTATGCGGGACACCATGGCAGCCCACAGCTTGTTTTCACTCAGCCCTGCCAACCATGTGTGCACATTTAGTCTTTTTCTGACGGTGAAAACCACAATTTTAGGCACCAGAATAAATGTAGTGGATTAGGGGGCACTGTCAGCAAGTTTGCTGATGACACAAAGCTAGGTGTGAGGTGTCACCAACACCCCAGCAGACTGTGCTGCCATTCAGTGAGACCTGGACAGGCTGGAGAGCTGGGCAGAGAGAAATGGAGTGAGGTACAACAAGGGTCAGAATAGAGTCTGGTATCTGGGCAAGAACAACCCCAGGGACCAGGATAGGTTGGGGACTGACCTGTTGGAGAGCAGTGTAGGAGAAAGGGACCTGGGGGTCCCAGCGGCCAGCAGGATGGCTGTGAGCCAGAAACGTGGTCATGTGGCCAAGAGGGACAACAGCATCCTGGGGGGAGATCAGAATGGGGGTGGTTAGCAGATCGAGAGATGTTCTTCTCCTGCTCTACTCTGCACTAGTGAGACCACATCTGGAGTACTGTGTCCAGCTCTGGGCCCCTCACTTCCAGAAGGACACAGAGCTGCTGGAGGGTGTCCAGTGTAGAGCAATGAAGATGATGGAGGATGTAGAACACTTCCCTTATGAGGAAAGGCAGAGGGAGCTGGGTCTCTTGAGCTTGGAGAAGAGGAGGCTGAGGGGTGACCTCATACAAGTCTATAAATATCTGAGGGGTGGGTGTCAGGAGGATGGAGCCAGGCTCTTCTCAAGGTCATCTGGTGATAGCACAAGAGGCAATGGGTGCCAGCTGGAACAGAGGAGGTTCCATATCAATATCAGAAGGAACTTCTTCCCAGTGAGGGTAACAGAGCATTGGAACAGGCTGCCCAGGGGGGTTGTGGAGCCTTCTTCTCTAGAGACATTCAAGACCTGCCTGGATGTGTTCCTGTGCGACTTTATCCCCCTGCCACAGCAGGGAGATTGGATTAGATGATCTTTTGAGATCCCTTCAGATCCCTAGTGATGCTATGATTCTATGAACTGTGTTTCAGCATTCCAGCTGCAGAAATTAAGGTTTTCAGGAATGCTTTCTACCCTTTCTACCTGTTAATAATTTTGAGAGAACTTCAGTGATACCCAAAGTTTTGCTAACATCAGATCTATAGCAGTGGAGCAGGTTTGGTGGGGGGTGTGTGTGTGTTAATATTTGTTATTTTCTATGAGAGCCACAGCAGAAACAACACTTTTTTTCCCCTTTTCTGTTTACTATTTGATGCTTTAGAGTTGCTCAGGGAAAGAGAGAATTATGTCTTCTATTTCACATCACACAGCTGTTGTGCTGCTCGAGAAAAACATTTTAAATATTAATACTGCTTTGGGGCTAAAATAATTTCTTTAGAGACACTTCAATGGAATGAGCTTCAGCAAACTGAACAATCACAAAAATAGAGTCAGAGACCCAAATCCCTCCAGCTGATAGTGAGGGCAGTTTGTTTGTTTTACGGGGCATGCCTACAGAACTCATTACGTGTGATCGTATCACTTACAGCTTTCCAGTCCAACCTCAGTAATGAATCATTTGTAGATGCAATAGATTGTGACCTTTGGAGTCAGAAACATCCTCCTTTTCTCAGCCCCGGCTTTACGTGTGAATTAGACTCTCTCAGTTCTCCCTCCTCCACATCAGCTTCAATGAACTGGGGACACTTCTGTGCAGTTTATGGCAGCTGCACAGCCTCCTCTTCTCAGCTGTGACTAAACTGCCCAGAGAGGTTAAAGCTTTCTTGAATGCTACTCACACATCTTAGGGTGTATGTACCTTGTGGTTGTCTTGTCTGCCATCAGCCTCCCAGCGTATGGATCATCCCAGTTGCCCAAAGATGCTCAAAGTGCTTCAACCAACCTAAAAGATAAAGAAAGTGGAGTTTCCCTCAGACAAAATAGATGATAGTAGACTTCACATAGAGGACATTGCTCTGTCTTTGCCGGCGAGTCATGGTTGTAGCACTGGCGATACACTGACTGTGCTTACTAAGGGCTGCAGTGTTATTTACACACTCAGACTGTTGTACCTGCAGTCATGCTTGGAAAAGGAACCATCCTGCACCACCTGAAATTCATGACTGCCAAGCAGTAGGAAGAGGCTACTTCCATCATTTCATCTGCTCTTCTATTTCGTATTTACCAGGGATGACAAGCCCTCAAAGCCATCTGGTTAAGTTATTCCCAGGTTTTTATTTCTGCTCCATATGCCTCCACAGCTTTGCTGTGGAAACCACAGTCTCAAGAGCAGGTGTGGAGTGACCAGCACTGCGGCTCCAGTCTGTGTGCAGCAGCAGGATGGACATGTGTGATACATGTGTGCCCAGAATGACTCACCTGAACAGAGGGACAAATGAGTACAGCTTTGGGTCGTTCACAGTAAATCACCAGCACAGAGACAAGCACAGGGACAACAGAAACACCAAGACGTGCATCTTTAGGACATGGCTCCTAAAATTAAACGAGACAAGAAAATAAATGAAATGATTGCAAGGTCACTTTTTCTTTAACTGTTGCCCCAATGTAAGCCCACATATCTCTCATTTATTTTCAGCTTTGCTCTTCTATCACTGTCCTCTGATAGATGCTCACAGAACGTTACAAGGGAGGAGGACAACACAAGCTGCCAGGTAAATACTGGCTTAGGCACTTTCTGGTAATTTCCTTTTATTTTTGGAATCCAGCTCTAGAAGTGCCTAACATTCATTCCCTGTTAAAACTCAAGTCCTGTTGTGGTGAGCAGCATACCAACACCTCCCCAGGTAACGCTATCCATTACACAGACAAACTTACTGCCTTTGGGTTGCAGTGGCTGTTCACCCGTGAGGTGACAGGGATGATCAGAGGTTGCAGGCAGTGCACTTACTGAAACCAGCATTTACCATAACATGAGCACCCAGCCATAGTTCACTTCATTTGCCTCACTACCAGCTTTAACTACCTACAGACCTCACCTTCTGATCTCCTTTGCTATCTTAGGAACAATGCACACCGCTGCCTAAACTGATTGTTATTAGGCTGCGGTACTTAGGAACTATAAATACATCACCTCAACTGTCCTAGGATTTTAAGAGTGAATAATGAACTGTACGCTCTGAGCAAATCAGGGAATAGTCTTAATTCTGCTTCAATTGGCACTAACAATTTGCATTTAATGAGAAAGCTCTAGAAGTGTATTTTATTATTTATTAGGAGGCACACTTTCCATAGAAAGGTTTAAGGTTTAAGCTAAAATTGAAGATGTAATCCTTCCAAAAATGCAAGCTCACATTAAGAAACTGTGTGTCCCGTTCAATTAATGGAGACCCCTGCTCCCCAGACCCAGGAATAAGGCTCTCTGCATATATGTGGGCATGGAAAATTGCTCCGCCAAAGTTTATATAAGGAAAATAGAATCCACTGTTCTAAAAGGAGTGTCATAAAGTTTGATGTGCCTGTTTCAAAAGTATTTGGAACAGATATTCCCCACCTCTGACCAGACAGACATGTCTTTGCTTCCAGCTTTAATGCCAGCTCCAGGGAAAACAGAGATTGCTGGTGTTCCAGAGAATGTGGGGCAAAGTTGGAAGGAGCCCATGTAGGGAACAAAGCTGAGGGGGGTGTGATGGGAGAGAGCTCCAGCTGGAAAGAGAAGGTCTTTGGTTGCACTGTGATTGAATCAGGTGAGGCCAGCAGGGACAAACATTGGGTTGGCTTCTGAGAGCAGAGAGTTCCTCCCTACGCTCTGTGTGAAGACAGCGTTCCAGCCTCACTCTTTGATCCTTCAGCTTAATTCAATCCAGGGACAAATCAGAGTGAAACTGGGTGTGGGAAGGCGCGGGTGTGGGAAGGTGCACGCATGTTTGGGGGGATGGATGGAAGGATGGAGACAATAGACAATCGGTGCTGCCCCCCTCCCCTGTGCTGCTCCCACCGTGTCAGCTCATTGCGACAAGTGATGGCTGTAGCCCTTCCTGGCCTGTGTCACTGCACTGGTGTGAAACAGTGAGCTGATCTGAGCAAAAATTAATTCATACTTAGGGATCAACTCAAAGAAAGTTTCTGTTGCTGATAACAGGCCAAACCAAACCTGCTTATGGGACAAAACGCTTCTGCGGTGAGACTGTGCCAGACTCAGAGAAGCCTGAGGCAGCATAAAGTACTTCTTACTCTTGTGCTCTGAGGATCTCTTGACTCACAAAGGTGGTGCCTTGGGGATTATTGTTGGCACAGTCTTTTCACACTGCCTCCAGAGCTATTGCCCTGTGCTGATGGAGAAATACTTGTCCTGTCTCATAAGAGAAAAGCAGAAAATGGGCAGTGGGTGTCAGTGTGAAGCCACCAAGGGCCTGTCTGCCCTTCTCATTGTGTTTGTCCTTTGGTCACCTGAAGGACATACATTATCCCCTCTCTTGAAGCCCCTCAACTATGGTTGATGGGCCCCTGAGAAGTAAAGTACAGAAAACTAATGCACAGTCCATATCATGAAAAATGAGAGACCACCAAAACGAGTCTCTCAGGATTACAGACAACTGCCAAAAGGCTGCTGAAGAAAACCCAGCACACAGCATTTGTTGGCCTTTCTTTGGCTAGCAGAGACGTTTCTGTTGTGTTGCATGGTTCTTAGTTTGATATTGCTTCTACTCCTAGAATTGGGAATGGTGCTTGAGAGAAAAGTGGTGACTTTAAATGAAGTGAGTTTTCAGTGGTGGCCCACGTAGCCCTGTGCTCTGAGCTCCACCGCCTGTTTTGATCCATGGCAATACCACAGGAACTCTGCATCCTGGGATGGGCAGTGGCTCGGTGGAGGAGGATATAAACCAGATGTGTACCCTACCCGGTGCGTACTCAATGTACCTTCTGTGACCTGTCTGGGGATGATACAAATCCAATCCTTTCAGAGGCAAAGAAACATAAATGAGCTCCAAGAGCTGGGACCAGGGCAGTTTGGAGAGTGAGAAATCATTCCACGCTACCAACAAAAATACCAATGGCTAAAAGTACGTTTTTTCTAAGCTTTGGTAAAATGAGAAAGGAAGCCAAGTATCTTCTTTCACCTGGGTTTTGGTTAGAATCATGAAGATAATTCTCTACAGTACCTCCAGCTTGTTTCACTGAATCTTTTGTTAAATTCTGACTGATTTATCTCACAGCACAGTTACAGTGAAGCTGCATTCCTTACTACCCCCACAAGTGACTACAGCACAAGTATTTCCCATTGAACCAACGTTTACTGGAATGATAGCTCTCACACAGTATCACACAGTATCACAGTAATGATAAGGTTGGAAACAACCTTAAAGATCATCCAGTCCAACCTAAATCCAAATAAACCAAGTAAACCTAACATCTAACATCTAGATCATGCCACTCAGCACTTCATCCAGACTAACCCTGAACACCTCCAGGGACGCTGACTTGAGCACCTCCGTGGGCAGCCCGTTCCAAAACCAGATCACTCAGTCAAAAACCTTTTCCTAATGTCAAATCTAAATTTCTCCCGATGGAGCTTAAGACTGTGACCCCTTGTCCTGTCTCCAGTGTCCAGGGAGAACAGACCTACTCCCGCCTGACTACAACCACCTTTTAGATAGTTATAGACAGCGATAAGGTCACCCCTGAGCCTCTGCTTTTCCAGGCTAAACAGACCCAGCTCCATCAGCCTCTCCTCATAGGACTTACCTTCCAGCTCCAAGTTCCTCTCCTCATGGCAAGTCCTGGCGAGCTGATACTGTAGGTTCTATCTGAAATGAAAACCTTACTGTCGGATAACTTTATTCTCCAACAAGGAATCAGAGTGGCCAGGCTCTCATTTGTTCCAAACCTGGAGAGATCCTGGGTATCAGTGTCCATCGGCCTCCGCTGAGGAGAAACAACAAATGTGTGAGAATTAACACCCACATTCTGCTGATCAGGCTGGTTTGCGGATTACAGAGATAGCAACTGCTGTCAGTGTCACAGCCCCTCACCCGTTATGATTGAACCAGCCACAGAGGATGAGATCTGTGGAGTCCATTAAGCTGTTTTGCCCCAGTCAACTGGACTCAGAAGGGTCATCTGAGCAGTGATAGTTATCATCAGTCTGTGAGAAACTGGAAAGAAGCCTAGATAAATGTAAAACCCTGAGCTGCAGACCGGTCTCTTGCCAGGACCGTTCTCATTCTGTTACTGGGTTTGGTGCTTCCTTTGTCAGCCCAATTTGGTCTCAAGCCTGGGGTGAATGTGCCACACACAAGGGCTTTTTGCATCACACGACAGGAAACATCACAGATGCTACGCAAATTATTCCTCCTATGGGTTGAACCTGCCCAGTCAGAGTAGTGGGTATGAGAATCTGTCTTATGCGGTAGAGTTTGGGAGTGGGACTTTTCCCTTTCTTCCCTTACCTTGGCTGCTGGTGCGGCAGGTCCCAGCAGTGGCCCTCCCCATTCCCACACAGACGGGTGGGGAACGGGTGGGCTGGGAAGGGGAGCTGAGGAATTCTGGTTTGGCACCCCTCGCACGCCGAGGCAGCCAGGCGGCAAGGAGGGGAACGCAGTCGGAGCCAAGCACAATGCTAACACGGATTGCTTCTTTTGGAAAGGAGGAAACCCAGGAGCCACAACTGAAGCACTGCTTTGCTGTTGGGAGAACTCAGCTGTGTGCTGTGTGTTGCCCCCAAGCCCAACAGAACTAGGACAATGTTTCACTGAGCGGGGAAATGGTCTTTGGGCTGTGTCTCAGAGCTGAAATGTTCATTGTTTAGATAATTTGGAAAAATACCTTGTTTTTCTTTGGTTGGCTGGTCTCTGGAAAAGCTTAGGATGGCACGCACATTGTGGTAGAAAGGAAAAAAATGAGAACAAACAAGAAGTCTGACGTGCTGGGAATACGACTGCGGGGGGACTGTAGAAATTACACACTGAAAAAGGAGGCGATGATCCAGATAACTGTGAGTGCGGCTGAAGAGGATTCCCAGGACAAAGAGTGCCTGAAGACAGTCAGAGTGTTCAGCGGCTACTGAGAAATGAGAAGGTGCTTATGAGAAAGGATCAGAGGAGTGACCAAGGAATGTAACCTAGATAATTTCATTTGTGTGGGTTGGATGCTGCTCTTCTAAGCAGGACATTATTCAATGGCCCTTTGGGCTGCTACTGAAGAAATGGTTCTTCCATTCCCCCTTCCCCCAGACGCTAATTTCTGTGCTCTCTTACGCCAGCACAAGCATTCATGTGGCTGGACTACCCTAAGAAAGTAATTAAAAAAAAAAGCATACAGCTAATTGAGTTGAAATTCAGCTGGATCAGTTCTGTGGGCCAACTCATTGCTCAGCCATATAAACACTGGTGCCAGAAAAGAGTGGGTGAAAAAAGTGACTGGGTGCAGAGGGGGGGAGAGGAGTGGAACAGCCCCTTTCAGCAGCAGCCAGATTTATGCCAGATTAAAGTGACCGTGTAACCACAGCCTCTTTGAGTAGCCCCCTTAATTTCACTTTGGGCATGTGAAGAATCAGCTACTACTCCTACTGAGTTAAGAGCAGCACAAACAGGCTTTTATCATCTGATCGTCTCACATTTGCTAGACTTGCGATGTGCTCCGTGCTCTGCCAGAATTTCTGGGAGGATCTGTGGCAATTAAAAGGAAACCCACCTCGGGACAATATCATTCCAGTGTAAGGAGGCTGGTATGTATGCAGCCACTTCAGCAGCAACGTCTGCTATGAAAGCAAATGAACTCAAGAGCAGACAAGAACTGATATGTGAAGGTTGAGTATAAATCTGACTGCATAAATTAAAAGGACGGGAATGCAATGGGTTTTGAATAGGTTCTTTCACATGATAGTGTTCTCCTGGAATCAGAAAGCAGACATTGCAGCAGAAAAGCTTTACAGTGCTCTGAAATAAATATTAGTATTTTTCTTAGCACAGAGGAGTTAAATGAAGTGGCAAATCAAAACACGTATGTGTGTGCACATACATTAGTTAGAGATAAAAAGTGGGGACTGTAGTGGAAAGGGGTTGATCGGGAATATTGACCGACACAGAATGTGGGCTAAATACCGAGTGTGTGCTGCAGGTTTTCTCCTTTCCCCTAGACATCTCCTTTCTGGGCTAGATCTGGCAGACACATGAAAGTCTGAGCTTTTAACTTGGAATTCCAGCTTTCCTAAGTGATTCCCTACACAGCACTTGGTAGAAAGTCGTGACATTGTGATTCCCTGACTCAGCCAGGAGCCTGCAGTGGAAGGTCCAAGCTCTTTAGCCACTACATTACAATGCAGAAAATATCTCTGCAGAGATCATAGAAGCAGAATAAATTAGGATGTGCTGAGATCCAAGGACTCCCACTGGGTGTCCAAGAAGCAGCACAGTGTTATTTTAGGTCGCTGCAAAAGTGACACAAATATTACCAATTGCTGGTAATAGCAATTCCAAATATGGTCCACAAGTGACATCGGACTCTTTATGGAACCTCTACGACCACAGCTGCATCCCAGAGTGCTTCCAGGGATTAGTTATTTTTTGCCATTTTCTTCAGTTTTTGATTAGAATTTGTATAGCTTATCTGCAATTTAAATGAAGTGATTTCGCTTTTGTGACAGTCTCTTGTGATCCCCCTGTTGTTAGTTTGATACTGAGCAACGGGATATTTTAAGCTTCAGTTGTCTTAGACGAGTATGATTTCAGTGATAGCTCTCCTCAGGTTTGTTCTTCCACTTCCATTGATTTCAGTTTATTTATGAAAGAATTCTAAACGACTGTTTCTTTTCAAAGCAGCAGAGATCCAGAGCACTGAAAATTCTAGCAAAATTTGGTTTTCTTGTTGAAAGTGAATTCAGGAAGGATGTTTGCGCTGACGTGGTACCTCTAATTCCCCGTGAGCTCTATGTTTATTATGACATTGGGGAAAGGATATTTCTGGTGCTAATAAGGTTTGATTACACCTTCCCCCTCAAGCAACTCATTCTGAAGCATTAACAAGCTTCCTCTGGGAAGCTGTCCTCTCTCAGCTGGCCAGTTCTTGCCTTGCTTGCCTGTTCCAAAACCTGCTGAGGTCCATTTCCATTCCTTTAACTCAAACCCACTATCCATGTCTCCTGATGTGTGACACGGGAAATTATTCACCCTCTAACCGTCTTATTAAATTTCAGCTGGTCTTGGCTACTGGCCTGCTCCAAGGGTTGCCCTGTCAGGATGCTTATTTACCTTCACCAAAGCACCACAAGCAGTTTAAACTGAGAACATAGCAGTTAGGAGCTTCACGCAAAACATTCAAACATTCTAAATGAAAAGAATGATTTAAAAGAAAAATACAGAGCCCTGCTGCAATCTGCTGTCTGTGCCATCAGTAAGGGATTCGGTTAGTTACTTCCTTCAAAACAAAACATGCAGTCACTTTCTAAACACCCTCCCTGATCAGACCACCAAAGCACTTAGCATCTCTCTTTTGCTCACCAAATATTTTTATGATTTTCCACAAGAAACAGCCAGGCCAAACGCTAATAACCACTGTGAGAGGACGGAGTACATCGTGTCTCCAGACACCGTGAAAAATAAAATCAATCACCAGAGGAACAACATTTTATAGGGCTTGTTTTTTAAATTGTGTTGTGCTATAAGGAAATGATGAACAGAAGCCTGAACCAAACAAAGGAGCAAACAGCTCTTCTTGCCTTGGAGCACAGCTAATATCAGAAGAAAGCCATCTTCAGAAGCAGCCAAGAAGTTTAGGAGACCCAGCCATGGTCTTTAGAAACCCTTTACGTATGTCAGCATCAGAGACTGTGCCTATACTAATAAATAGCAGACAGTTGTACCAGTGAGGGCAGTAAATCACTGCTGTATCTTATCTAGGGATGAACAAGATTCCTCTTACTTGCAGACTTTAAATCAAGACTTGGTGTATGTCTGTGTGTCATGCTGCGATGTAAAGTGGAGACTTGAGGACCATTTTAGAACCACCCAGCTCACACAGTAACAGGAGGCCAGCAGTACAAAGTACAAATTCACTAGGCTGATTTATCCAGCTTTTTGGTAGGGTAAGTGCTCCCATCCTGAGCTCAGCTAGACTGCTCTGCCCCTGCCAGATTATTTAAAGTCAGTCCATGTATCTTTACTCTTCTTAGAGGTCTCTGGTTTAGATGTAGCTAGCCTTCTACACAAAGTATAAAAGCTCATGTAGCTGTTAAGGACTCTATGGAGAGATCGCTTGATGATGCTCATGGCCTGGTAGACAGTCCCTCTCTAAGGGAGATGAGAGATAAGCGAGGATAGCAAAAATCACTCAGCAGCCATATGGATAAAAATTTCTTCATCTAGGACTGCCTGTTCTTGTTTGTAAGGGTCAAGTGTCAGGTCCTTAATGATCTGCACTGTTGTCAAGATTCATACGGGAGCATCCTTTCTCTGAAAGCAGTGATGAACACTAATTTAAGTGTTTGATGCTTTATTGCACTTCCACTCTAACCAGAGTGTCAGTCATAGAGTCCTCATGGACTGCTCCCCAACCCTTAGACCGTGGCCTCAAGTGCTCTATCTACTCACCTTTTAAACCCCTCCAGGGATGGTGACTCCACCACCGCTGAAGATTCTTTCTATCTGTTTTCCCTCCCCACATGGCAGAATAAACTCACGTTAGAATTACAGGACTCTGGATATTCGCCCCAACATTCTGTCTCCTAAAGCCTGACCTTGGCTTCCCTCACAAACCTGAGCAGCAACAGTTCCTGCCTTTGGTCCAAGGGGCTGAACCCCATGACCATTGCTCGCTGGCACAGCAGGCCCCTTCGTGAGCAGCAACATTTCAATCCCACTGTATGCTTTTACCAGAAAGCCAGGCACCCCATCACCCCACCCCGCAACGCCGCCTGTGCATTACTGCAGTGTCTTCTATAAGAAAACATGGATTTCTGCCACTAGACAGACACAGAAACTAGTAAGCTATTCCCTGCATTCTTCTATCCCCCCAGGGCACAGTGTGTAAGGGAGGCCATTGATGCTTTGCCATCAGATAGACACACAGACCTGTAATAAAATACCCGTGATTCACTGCATCTTTATTCCTTAGGGTGCTTCTGAAGAGGGAGCTCCTGATTTCTCACTTAGGTTTAAATGATTTGTGAAGGGAAAATAACCAATTCTATTTTATAGCCTGTGCCTTCAGCCACAAGGGAAAGAGTTTCTGCAAGTTCTGTGTTTGTTTGATAGATAACTTGCCTCTAATGACTTATCGTTACTGTGCTGGTTTTGTAGAAAGCTCAAGTTTTCCTTAATCTTGCCATTTCAAGCAGTAAAAAGTTGCAGTCTGTGGGGTGAGATATCAAGGGCCTCCCAGTTTCTGCATTTACCCAGTTCAACGGGAGATTTTCCAGCCTAAAGGACATGGTCTTTAATGCCTCATCATTTATAACACGGTAGCCCCCTCCAGTACATAGAACCACGTGAGAGTGCCCTACCCTAAGGATCACGTACGAGGCAAAGAAATCAAAGACAAACAAGCCAAGTAGTTGTTCCAGTCACACACAAAATCAGGCAGAGCCAGGCAGAAGACAGATTCTTTGGTCCAGGGCCCTGGTCACTAGATATCTCAGCCCTTGCCAGGCACTTGGATAGAGCAAGTCCCAGCATAGGTGCTTAAGAATCATTAGGATCTCCTTAACCTTCCAGCTCTGTGTTAGAGGAGACCACAATAGTTCTCCTTGTTCCTTGGAAGCACAAGGACTCACAGGTTCTGTTCCTAGCCAGGGATGGGTTTAGACACCATGGAGATAGGCAGAGCACAGCCTCCTAAACAAAGACACAAGGCTCCACATTCAGCCAGTGAGGGGAATCCAATCCCCAAGACAGGCTGGAGCCACATATTGCCTAATGTTCGAGAGTACAACATCTCCTGGAACTCCCACGGCAGGGCCCTCGCCACAGGGCATATTTTGGTGAGTGGTGTGAATATGGTCCTTCTTCACCATTTCCTCTGCAGATTAGTCACATTTAGCCTTGCTCCACTTTTTGCCTCAGGAAGCTGAGCATAAGCACCAAGTCTGGTCAGAGGAGAAAGCAAGCATAGCATTTTCTGTAGGCAAATATCCACAGCTCAAAACCACCTAATAATACGTCTCAGTTCTTCCTGACTTGGTACTGTCTGCACTGGAGAGGCCAAGGTTTGGAAGGGAAGGAGTTGGCCAGGACAAAAGTGCATTGGCAGAGCTCTGGGGAGGCGCTCACGCAAATCCTGCCCACACTACATCCGAGTCCATCCAGGGCTTTCATCATCGCTGGATTTGCCAGTCTTTTTTTAAAAGCATCAGTCAATATGTAGAGAAAAAAATTAAGTAACTGCTTGTTGCTACTCAAAAACTTCCCACATTGTGCTAAGTGGGAAGCATGCTTTTCTGGGGTGCAATTCACACCCAAGTTCTTGGCCTCAGCAACATGTGCTCTTCCAGAGAGCCTCAGATGCTTAGATGTGGCTGGTGAGCTTCTGGAGTTGGTTGGGCCAAACAAGCAGAGTTTCGGCTGAGCTGGCTCAGAGGTAAGCTGAATCGCTGCATTTCTCAGGGCAAGGTGGCTGAGAGAGTCCTCTGGGAATCCAAGCTGCTAAATAAATCTCTTGCTCATGTAGTGGAGTTCTGAAGATCAGCAGCACTGGAGCAGCTTGTAGTCAAGCAAAGGGAATGCCTTCACCTGGATGTGCTTTGTGGAACTCGCTTTCCACCGACTAAAAGCCATTGCTGCCTCTGCAGAAGTGAACAGCAGCACTGAAATCAGCATCTGTAGCACAACATGTAAGGAGGAAACGTATGGGAACACTATGGTTGTTCTCTCTGGTTGTCTCCCTTGCCTGCACAGACAACAAATATCTAGGACTGCAGTTCTGCCAGTCTGTTTTACCAACCTCTGAATCTCTTTATTAGGCTGAATGAACCCAGAAACTAATTTAGGAACCATCTGTGCCATCCTGGCCTCTCCTGGTGTCCAGAAGGCAGACTTTTGTGTTTCCTCCTATCTTGAGAGGACAATCTGAATCTTCCCCTGAGTTCACTGCTCACAGATCTAATTTGGAGAAGCTGCTTTTAGGACTGAGACACACAAGGAGACATGACAAGCTGCCTGTTAGGTTTCCTGGTGAACATGGAGATACAACTGAGTGGAGCAAGAAATTCAACATCACCAAATATGTCAGATGTCAAGAATATTTCTTCCATAACAAAACATCGCCCTCAAGCATTCCTGTCAACATCTCACTATCATTTAACTTCGGTAGGAACAGCCTTGTTTGCACAAGGTCTAATCAGTTTGTCCCTATGGGAACGGGACATTCCAGTAAGCAATCTGCAGAAGACGACCTCTTTTGTGCAAATTATTAATTGAAGGCAAAGATCTAGAATCATCCAAGAGACACAGAGACTGCCTGAAGCAGAGGTACAGATTCTGGAAGGAGCAGCTAAACACCTCATTAACTGAGCTTCATGCCGTTCAGTCTGAGTGACTGAATATTTCCAACACAATTGAAACTGTGGCTCTCTGAATTGATGTTATTTTTAATAAAAGGAGGCGTTAAGTTGCCTTCTTTGGTGAACATTGTGGAATGTTTCTAACTTCCCTACCAGACATGGCTGTGATACTTGCAAGGCACTTGGACAAGAAATGTGCTATAGAAAATTAGAGATTAAGCCAAACCTCAGTGCTGGATTAATATGTCTGTGTGAGTTTAGAGGATGAAAAGCCACCTTCCACTTGATGGCAAAGCGTCAAATTCCATGTTCATGTAGACTGATGCAGCCAGTTAATTATAAAAAGTTATTCTAGTTGTACTGACAGAGAATCTGACCCTGGTCCATTTGCCTGAAATGAAGCAATCAAAATCCCGGGTCTGAGCACAGCAGACGTTAAGAGCTGAAACCTCTCAATCCTAGCTTTGCTTTTTGGCCCTTCTGTCAGGGCATCCTTTTGTAGTGCTCTGTCGCTACAGGAACGCACAGCAGGAAATCCTAGCGATGAAGTCACAGCAGCAGAAAGATGCTTTATAAATTACAGAACATCATCAGAATTAGAGGCTTTCAGATTTTGTGTGCTCACCTGAAACTGCAGCGCGAGCACGGCTGCCAGTTCAAAGTAAGAACAGGTTTCTGTTCAAAGTTAAGGAATTAATTTAGTGCCCTCTCAGACTGGATAAACCCTCCTATGATTTGGTAAATAGCACTCTGTGAAAACTCCCCTTCTGCTAGCGTGTGAAATTAGGATGCTGCAGTCCAGCCCAATGGCACCGATTCTTCTTTGATTAACAAAGGGCTGAGCATTGCAGTAGCAGTGATGTCTCCAGCCAGATCCCTACTGCTTCAGAGGGCACAGCAAACAGATCCACAGGACTATTTTCAAAGCTGTTTCAGTCTCTCACTGGGAGATTTTTGCTGGCTAAATTAGCAAAATTCAGAGCATACATTAGGTCTGTGACTCCAGTTAAGGAGTCCTTTGTTTTATTAGATGAATTGGTGAGGAGGGTCATTTTCTAATACATCTTTCCCAGCAGAGTAGAATCCCCACGGCTGAAAACAGCCATAGGCAATCCATTATTTTTATATTACCCGTGTAAGCTGCTGCTTACAAATAATGAACACTCATAACCAAGCGCCGCTCAGAAGAATAAATGACTAACCAGATTTTATCAGTACACAAGCTAAATTCAATGATTTATGAAGAAATCTTGGTCCTGTCTAATGGAATTTTCCCAAAATAAATTCATGTAAACAGCTTGCCACAAAGAGGCAGTCAGTGCTGGCTGGTATGTGTAAACAGCTTTAACAGTTGAGAATATAATCTCCTTGACTGCTGGGCAGTCTGGGGAGATGCATGCAGAGTCTCCCTTCAGAAAACCACCTCCTGACATCATAATGCCACCCATTTCATTAGCTTTTAGCAAACGTTACTATCATCATAGACGGGGAGAATCATTTTGCCTCTCAATGCCAGCACACAAGTTTTCACAGTCCTCATTGGAATCCCAGGATGAGAGTCACGGATAGGACTAGTGGGAGGTGGTAGATGAGAAATGAAAAAAATCCCTCTCCTGAATAACTGTGTCCTGGTGCTCTCAGTTTCCAGTGGTGCATTACCAAGGCTTTTTTTTTTACATGTTCCTAGAATCAAGCTGAAAGTACAATGTGGTCTGGTTAATGTGTTGCAGTCATTCTTAACACGTTTCCAGCAGAACTGCTACGTACATGGTCTCTAACTGCAAAGAGAAGTCAAATATTTAATAAATTCTCTCACTGAAGTTAATTAGTCCTGTTGGGGGGTAACACAGAGCAATGTGTGTGAACTGATCTGTGAGAGTGGCTCAAACCGATTTGGGCTGGTTCCCAAGCAAGCCAAGCACAGCTCTAAACTGAACGGAGCCATTTTCAGTTTGCATCATTATCACAAATAGATCCTTCTGTGCCCTAATTCCTCCTCGAATGCAGCACTTCACAAGCAGCGTCAGTTCTACTAGAATAAGGGTGAGTGGGCAGGCTGGCTGAGGACCAGACCTGCAGAGACAGTTAGCTTTTTAATGACTATTCATAAATACAGCATCATTAGCAGTTTCAGGGGCATGATAGCTACAGTACAGCATGTTCTGCTGCTCAGTGGAAGAAGAAATCCTGCACTATACACACAGATTTTACAGCCACTAATAAGTACCTTTTTTAGATTTGTAGAGCTTTCAAGGCTTTTCACAGCTAATATTTCTACATTAGCCTGATTTCCCAGTAAGTCTGCTAGACAGATGAAGACTGATGTTTTTTAAAAGGGACTAGTGATTTTACATGCTTGTTCTGGTTGCCTACCTTGAGCCAGCCCTGAAAACAGCCTGATAGTCTGAGGATTTCCAAAAATCAGTTCCTTTGAGGTGTCTCAGCGTAACACCTCATCAGTCTCCCCCCAACTCTAGTTGGTGACAAAAAAAAAATCCTCAAACACTCCTGGCTCCTGAAGTCGCTGCTGAAGTTGGACTGGGTGTTTTCTTACAGAGACCTAAGATTCAATTTGCAACCACAGCAGAGTGCCGCTGTTAGATAGCTGGTGATTACCATCTCAGCCTGGAGCTGATCGAAGTGCTTCCTCTGACTTTTATCATGGAAGTGAATGGGAGCAGGATTTACTTGCACAGTCCAGACTGTCTGATCAGCTCTCGGTCACATACCTTGTGAGCTGTTTTGGATTACAGCTTTTGAGCATCAGCGTTTTATTTCAGTTCTTAGGTGGACTTGGTTAAAACAAAAGGAAGTGTCATCAGCCAGTTGAATGAAAAGATATTATCCGTCCATGGCTTTTCCATTAGAATGGTTTCATTTTTAAATAAGAACAGAACAGTTTAATTCAACCATTGGCACAAAAATAATACCAGTATCAGATAATGGAGACTTCCTAGGAAAGATATACCTGATGTCAGACAGCCTCGTAAGCAGGCTGGCAGCCAGTTCTAATGGAAAAACAGTCTGTGAAGAATTCCCAGCATATTATATTCCCAGGCTTTTTAGAAGCTATTTTCTGGCTAATCAAAAAACAGAAGCTATGTCTTCAGCAGATATAGAATAACATCCTCACTGAAATACATCAGCTCAAGATCTGGCCCACAGCATGAATTTGAGTTGTTTAGCTACACTTGAACCCACTATTAGCTGCAATTCACCAACTATTTTCTGGCCACCTACCACCCTTAATCGGGTGTGACAGCTCCTGGGTGTTCAGGGCAGGCTGACAGGCCAGATCAGAACGATGGTGACCTACAGTGACTTGGCAGAAACAGGTCTAACACAAATAAGGCATCAGAGAAGTCACACCTCTGGGCCTTGTCGGTACCCCTGTGCATGTACCTGCTGCCCTGCTGTGACTCCCAGAAGTGCTGATGGGGTAGGATCAACCAGCCCTCAGCAGCGAGGCGTGTGGCAAACACAAGGGATCAGGGCACACGGGTTTAATGCACTCTGTGCAAACATGGATTAATCTACAAATGGAGTTAATGAAGCAGGAGATGATTGGTGTTATACAGCATCTGGGCCATACAGAACTGTAACTGGGATACCTTTGAACCCCTTCTTAGAAAGTTCCTTTCCTAGTCTTCTCTTTATAAAACAGTATTGGGGGTCACACATGTCTGGAGGCACTGTACATTGTTGAGTGCTGCTGGTGCTGTGCAGTAGTTTAGTTTACCAATGCAGCTACTTGTGGCCTCTGCTGGACTATTTGCCAATCTTAACACAGCCCCAGGAGATGACATTTACAACTAGCTTCATGCCCAGGGAACACACAGAAACCGCACCAGTCTCCCAGTCACATGGGATGCTGCTTCCACAAACAAGGGGTTGTCAGAGTGTTGGGCAGCACTTTGCTCTGTGCACTGCAAAGGGAAGCAGGACACATCCCTGCTTCTCTTCCTGCTTTCGCTTGGTCTGTCAATCTAGACCAGCTGTTTAATCTCCTTACTCCTTATTCTGCTAATCTGTAAAATGTTTATTCTGAAGCTTAATTACTGTTTGTGAAGCATTCAGGAACTTCAAATGAAGAGTGGCATGCAAATACAAAGAGTTGCTGCCTGCTCCTTTGAACCTTTGGGGCTCTTCATCAACCATCAAGAGGATCTTAATTACCTCTGCCTTACCTCTCTAAGACCCTCAAAATAATTATTCAGGCTGAGGATTCCTACTTTCAGACTTGACTAGAGATTTTTCACGTACGAGGGAAGTTCCATTTTCAGCTGAAATGACCAGAGTGGTGGGAGTTCCTCCTGTCCATTCCCCCGATTTTCTTCACTCTTTCATCCAGCAGCAGATTTCAGTGTCAGTTCTCACAGTGGATGTCAGGCTTTTACCTACTCTGAGCTTACACCACTTTGAAAAACTTGGGTCGCATTTCTCACATCTGGAAATGGTCAGTGGCAGGGGATACAATTATCAGCCGAAGTATAAACCTAGAGTTCTGTGTAGTATAGTTATAGCATATAGTTTATAGTAGAAAAGTTTGAAGTATAGTTCCAATAATAATCTGGGAATAAGATCCTTGCAATCTACATTTTGCGGTAGCAGAGGAGGACTTCATGACATTCAACACCTTTACAGGGTAAGTTGGGATTTTCTTATTTTCTGTGTAACTAGTGTTCAGATGTGCCTGGCATTTAGTGCCTCAGCTCCCTAACATCTCCTAACATCTCCAGCGCAAGCATTAGTGCCATCTTCACATCAGTCAACTAAAAAACTTGATGTCTTTGGCCACTGCTGTCCCTAGCTTCAGCGTATGAACAACTTCCACAGTGAAACCCCTTCTCTTTCAACACAAATGCTTTTATTCTTGCTCCTGCCATCATCAGTTAGCCAGAGGCTGTTAGTAAACTAATGACCAGCAATAGTTTCATGCAAAACCTCCTGTTTTGGAGGGTTTTTTTGAGAAATCCTTCTGTTTCTGCTTCCTAGGGACCATCCCTGCAGCCCTACCCTGCATCAGAGGTCCCCCTGGCTGGTTAGGAGGCAGCAGAATCCCACCCTTTGGGTGTTAGTTTTGGCATAAGCTGACAGCTCTACACAGCTCACTGCTTGGGGTGTTAACCTGATTATGTTTGACATCTAAGGTCATCAAGATCACTGGAAATGTCCTGTTGCTGATCTTCCAACGAGTCTCAGGGTTTTCTCTCTGACAGCTGGTTGTTAAACTGCCTGCCGTAGATGCCATAACCAGATAGGAAAGAAATATCTTCCTGCAAACGTGGTCCCTGTGACTGCCGCTCGGTGTAATCACTCCTGTGCACACTTGAAGGGTCTTGTTTGTCCCATTATCGGGATGGCACCAAAAACTATTCACAGCTGTAAATGCACAGTGACTCTCCATCTGAGCCAGTGAGAAGACCAAAGCTGCTGTGTTTTACATAGGTAGGTGGATATACTCATGTCTCTGAAAAGGGGGAAAATGTCTAAATAGGGGAGATGAGTAGGAAATGGCATATGCAGCGTCTAATTCATGTCCTTCTCTTACAAGACAGCATCAGTTTTCATAGAATCATTAGGGATCGGAAAGGACCTTGAAAGATTATCCAGTCCAATCCCCCTGCCACAGCAGGATCACCCAGACCAAGTTGCACAGGAACACAACCAGGTGGGTCTGGAATGTCTCTAGAGAAGGAGACTCCACAACCCCCCTGGGCAGCCTGTTCCAATGCTCCAGTACCCTCTCTGGGAAGGAGTTCATACCTCTGCTCCTGTATTAAGGATATTTAGATCAAATCCTAAGACACAGAAAATTGTTTCACATCAGTTCAACCAGCAGAGCAGCCACCGGGATCCCCCCATGCTCCAAGGTGCAAGACCATAGCATAATGCAGATACCCTTCTGCTGCTCTGCAGTAACACGGGGAACCTCCATCCCCAGCTTCAGGCACAGCAGGAGCTCTCTCGCTCTCTCGCCTTGGGGATGCCATGAAGCAGAGTCTGTGTGGAGCAACAGACACTGATGCTTCTCAGAGCACAGGCTGGCCCTGCACATCTATACACGTCAAATAGGGATAAGCCACAGAGTTGTCACCCACTAGGACGGGCCCGGTGGCCCCAGGAAATGCCTTTGCGGTTCCAGGTGGCCACGGAGTGTCGCTGTTAGCCCAAATTTTGGAGCAGGTCACTCCCCTGCTGCAGCACCAAGCAGATAAGAACAAACCAGTCCTCTTAAAAAAGGGGAAAAAATGAAAATGATCTGGTATCACGGCTTTCTCTCTCTTTAAAAATGCCCAGTTTCTTCTCCTCTGTCCTCCCCTCCTCTTTTCTCCTGGGAACCAGGATTCCTAAGCCCTGCTTGGAACCAAAGTTCAGATTTTTTGGCAGTGCGAAGGGACTCAAATGAGAGCTAAATTAAACCTTTTCAAAACTTCCCCAGCCAGGCGGGTAGCAGACAAGAGGCACATTCCAGGACCGTGTGGGAGATCCGAGTGCTGAGGCAGACAGCAAAGGCAAAGGTGATGCTTCAGCTTTTGCAGAGGTGCCAATCCGTCTGCGCTGGCCCCAGCACAGTCCGTGCAAGGGTCAGGGCTACTGTCCCCACTGAAATAAAAACCTCGGCCAGATATTCTCCGGACCAGGCTAAAAACTGGTTCCAAGAAGGGCAGTTTAGCACAGAGGACAGTGAGTAGAGGCAGGAGCTTTCTGGAAAGGCTGCAATTTGTTGTGAGGATAACAGAAGGCCACACAGGAACACCCGGTATGATTAGGCACCCCTTACCCTTCTCTAATTTTCTGCCTGGGTTTGCTCCAGAGGGTACAGAAGGCAGCGGAAAGGTTTGCTGTTGGCTTTACAGACAGTGACATTCATTTCTTTATTCAAAGCAGCTTTGAAGCTGTGTGAGAACAACGCCCAACAGAACAGGGGAGGGAAAGAGGACAAAATTCTGGTCCCAGCACTGCCCTGACCTTCTGCCGGGAGGGAATGCTTGGAAACCTTCAGCTTTGGGGAATTTTACATT
Organism: Upupa epops; assembly: GCA_013397515.1. Classification (NCBI taxonomy): domain Eukaryota; kingdom Metazoa; phylum Chordata; class Aves; order Bucerotiformes; family Upupidae; genus Upupa; species Upupa epops. The sequence goes on from VZRI01014403.1 coordinate 1,436,577, forward strand.
GTCACAGTTTCATAAGAGTAGGGCATTTCTTTGGAAAAACTAGAAAGTGCTGATTTTTCTAAGCTCTAAACCAAGATCCTTTCCCAAGATAAGGGACATGGACTCATTTCAACCCTTTCCCCCCTGCCCCCATCATTTCGTAAACACTGATTCACTGAAATGTTTTTGTAGAGCAAAATGGAATCAATGCAAATATGATCCGGTTTCATGATGCACAGGGCACAGCCACATAACACCAACTGCCCCCGAGGCAGAGTGGGGTGCACCAGCTGGGTGTCTGCCTATGGTACGCTCATTTTCTAAGGGATTTTCTACGGACATCGTGGGAGAACCACCCTCACTGCTCTCTGCTGCTGGCCAGGTAAGCATCTGACAAAGATCTTAGGTAGAGTTCATCTGACAAAGATCTTAGGTAGAGTTTCAGAGCAGGCAGAGGCACTGGACTAGACTCTCTAGGTCTATGATTCTATGGCAACACCACAATCTCTGCGAAACTGTATGGTTTGTTCCCAGAACCATAAATCTCGCCTGGCATCACTGGAAACTCAGTGCTGGAAAGCTCGGTTTAATTTCAGATTTATTACACTAATCAAAACTGAACAAAAATCAGCCCAGGACTGAGCCTCCTACCTGAACCTGGGACTTGGGGAGTGAAAGTTACTTGAATTTTCTGGTACTTACAAATTCCTACTGGATCAGAAATGTCACAATCATTTTATGTCTTGGCTTTCAGTAGAACTGGAGTCAGAGCTGTTGCCCCAGACAAACAAAATAAACTCCTGTGTCTTAGTCTGTTGGCTGCTGATGAAGGCACAGTGGAGTACACTAATTTTTGTTGAATTTAATGTCCTCTGTAAATGAAAAATTGCAATGTCAGACTGAGCCATCTCTTCTGTCAACATTAATTTCTACTCTATGATTCAGTGTTTTCCTTGATGGTCCCTACCAACGTCAGGGAGGGCAAAATAAGTGCAGTTTAATGACTGACTTAGCAGTCAGGTCCACATACCATCACTAAAATTTTTGCTATCGGGGTACCCAAACAGCAGATAGATCCAAACACTGGATCCTGAAACCAAAGGCCCCAACCCCTAGCTAGTCAAAACGGACCTATCACTGTTTTGTCTTAAAACCCCCTAGAATTTTAAACTACATTTTAAAAATCGAGATGTTTGATTTTTACTGTATTTAAAAGAGACAACTGAACCATTTGCTGTAAAGTATATCTCGACAGTTTATACCTTCCCCTGGAGAAGCACCGGCCAACTTCTTAGCGAGATAAGCATCTAATTATATACGTTTAAATGTGACATTTAGAGGCCTCAATACTTCTCATATTTGATCTTAGGGCTGGCATCTGTTTCTCCTTTTAGTTAAGGAATTGAAAGACTATTTACATATTCTTCAGAGTATATCTCCAATTAAATCTTTTTCAGAACTGCACTCTCAACATTTCATATTAGGTTTCTTGGCAGACAACTATCTTTTTCTTGAAGAGATTTATTTATTCAGTTGGATAGTTTTTTCATCCTTTGCCCGGGCACTCAGAATCTTCGGCCTCACCATCCTATAATTAGAAAAATGACCCTACTTAGAAGTTTTAAAGCTGCGCTGCAACATCTTCCTCCCAGTCCATTTACTGATCTACGTTTTTACTGATGTGGCTTCGTCTAGTAATCGCCTTTCTAATGCGATCTGCAGAGGTAGGGTAGACTAAATTTAATCAGGCGTTCTGAAACTCCTGTTATCAAAGACCAAGATCAAACCCAAGAAATCGGTTCATCGAATGATAAAATATTTCTACATGTGTTATTCAATCAGAAGGAAGGTGGGTAGGGAAGGGCAGCAGAGAGAAAACACAGACCTGCTGAGGACTGTCAGAAACTGCAGGTCCTTCTGCAAGCTATTCCTTCTTTCCAAAGGGTGAGGAAATGTTCCTACCCCCAAATTCGAGGTAGAGCTCCCTATTACCTAGCTTTCCTAAGTGAGTCTGTAGATATCTTCTATTTAGTACTGAGTTAATGAAGTTGTCTGCCCAGGTGTCTCAGCACACACAAAACCATGAGGCATCAGCTCCCCAGCACTTCATCAACCCCCTCCACAGACCAGAAGAACAGAGGCACATTGTCACCTTTCTCCTGGTCCTTCACAACATGCCTCAAAGTCACCAAATTTGGGCTCCTTTGGATGAGGGCAGGAAACAGATTCCAGAATATTTCAAACTCCTCATAAAAGATCCTCTGTCAGCACCCTCTGAGTAATGGAGCCGGGCGGATTCCTCCCTCCGGCACGGCTGTTGACATCAGCTCAAGTGAGACTCACTGGACCCATCCTTAGTGGCACCACTGTGAATCTCATTGACCTCTGAGCTATTCTTCTGCTTGACACTGGAATCCAATTTACCAGAAATAGATATTCAGGATTTAGTATCTAAATATAAGAATTGTAAATAGAAGCAGACTTTGGCCTGTTTGATCTAAATTGCCTTTCCATACTCGTTACAGCAAAACGTTACATCCAAGCCTAGTATGAGCAACGCTTTACTGGTGTCTAGACTAGTTATCTACAGGGTACACAAACCTGCACTTCCTGACAGAGGAATAGGGGGGCTGCAAGTTTTTTCAAAGTATTCTGTGGGACCAGATTCATGTGAGCATCCTGCAGCGCTGCACCTCCACACAGGACCACTTGAGCTACAGAGAAACCTTTCTAAGCCTGCACTGGGGCACTGAAGAATTGGTTGTATCACCTCTTCTCATGCGCTGCCTCTGCAGCCTGAGCAGCTCATCTGCTTTCTACATGACTTTTGCTCTATAAGAACCTCTCTCTACTCTCAGTAGAGCAAACCTACCATTTCAGTCCTAAAGTTAGACTAAGTGACTATTCTAGACGTTCCTCAGGTTGCACTTCATGGAAGCAACAGTCTTCGTTGTGATCAGGGACAACTCAGACCCACAAAAGTCAACGTAAACTTTTGTGTTACAGACTCCTAAGTCTGCAAAAATCACCTTATTTAAAACAAATGATAAACTGCAGCAAATTGTCTTTCAACCATATGAGTTGGGAGCTCTTGCTGTGATAAAGCACACTGATGGGCCATCTAGAAAGAGGAGGTCTGGAAATTCCTAACTGTGAGCAATTGGTGCTTTGACTCCTGTTCCTCACAACAGTGTCAGTCCAGAGTCACTGCTGATTTCAGAGTATTTCCCTCTGTGTTAAGAGCCAGATGAGACTCTGGTCTCCAGTGTAAGATGGAGGCTGTAATTCCATCCAGGGATGGGGTGTGGTTTGCAGACATCGATAAAGCACTGCACATCCCCTCTTGTGGTTCATGATGTCATTGGAATGACTCAATAGAATTACAGCCTTATGTCGATCTGGGTGTATATTATTCTACCGAAATTAAAGCTTTTGAAATGGGAGCTTATTGTTTTTAATAACTTCAGTTATATAATTCCTTTCTCATGTTAGAGCTTCAATAAACATTTCTCATGTTAAATTTTACTCCAGATCCATCCTTGCCAGTTTTAGACTCAGAACTGATATATTGGAATAATCCTCTTCGGTTGAAGTCCCACTGTTCACATGATGTCATTCTGTGTATATTCCTTCATTTACTACTGGTGAGTCATTATTATCGTAGCTAATAGAAAGAGGATTATCTCTTTATTAAATCAAAGGCATGGCATTTTGGTGGTGGTAGTTGGCCCCTGTGGTTTTTAACCCTTTGGATTACATGAGTCATGAGTTTTCAGCATGGACTGCCATCCACAAGAGGCACATAGCTGCTGCTAGAAGCCTGCCACAAGGAATTTCAGACTCAGTTCCTCACCCAGGATCATGCACGAGGGCTATGACAGAGAAAGCCACTTGGAGGCAGAGAGTTGTAAAGTCTGGATCTTGGTTTCTCTAACACTTCTTTAAATGAATAAAATAACCGATCTCCACCTCAACAGCAGTGTTATGATTATCAACTACTGCAAAAGCAGTAGCACTCAGAATAAGCATTAATCTATGTGTAATAATCAATCATGTGAGGAAGGTTTGGTAGGAAGTAGAGCTACCCTACCTTTCTGTGATAGATGAAGAAATACGACTCTATATAGTTTAGTAAAACAAATATTTATCACAACAATCTTTTCTAGGGAACAGCGCTCATGTAACAGAAGGCTGCAGAGCTAGGAAGAACTAGAATCAACTATAGAAAATTTATGTCTGTACTTAATACAGGAACTAGTCAACCCCCATGGTTTCTAATGGGAAATTTCAATCGTGTTTATTCTAAATTGAAATATCAGAAATCTCTCCCCAGAAATAAAGCTTTCAAGATGTAGAATGAGCTGAACAGTTTGTTATGATCATGACACATCAATGAATATTTTTCATATATATGCATGGGTAGTTTAGATATTATGTAGGTTATTCAATACCTCTCTTTGCAACCTACATATAAAATAAAACATCTAAACGTTATTTAAAATGATGAACTCAAAGTACTTCAACCTCATAAAATTCCTCTCAACAAAGCCAGGATGCTTCTTTTTAACTTTCCCATAGAAAACTTTGCCGAAATCGATGCCCTCTCTGGAGAAACATTTGAGTTAAGTGAAACTGCATTTATCAACAGAAACCTGCTCTGTCCAAAATTTTCCAATAGCTCTATTTAATTTAAACAGTCATCATTGCTGTGAGAGAAACGAAAGCTGTCCATTTGCACTGCTCCAAGAAGAACGATTCCAGAAAGCGGCTCCTAGACCTGTGCTGTATCTCTTTCCAGTAATCTTAAAGGCTCCCGGAGTGGCTGATAAGTGGCTGCATTAAGCAGCTCCTGCCATCAGTTGGGGCCTTCTGGTTCCTAAAGCAGAAGATGCCAAGTCAGCCATCACCTTAGAGAAAACAGCAGCTGTGGGCAGAACACATCAGAGTGAACAAAATCTTACCAGCACATTTCCTTCCCTTATCTACCCTGTCAGCCGTTATCAGACAGTGGATTATAATAGAGAATACAAGGTTGAAACAATTATCCATGGACGTGTTTGAGGACTCACAAATCTGCTAATGTTACTAACAAGCCGAGTTACCCGTTGCAGAACGCATCAGCACTCCAGACGAAGGCTTAACTCTTAATAAAACCTAAATCTCGGCTACAGAGATAAGTTTCAAGCTTCTTGCAGCTTAAACCTGGAAGCCAATACATCACGGAAACTTTTTAGAATTACCTAAAGAACAAGTCATGTTGGTAAGGTGCCATAATTAAATCTTAGCTGATTTCACATCTGAGGGATCTAAGAAGTGACCCTTTCTCATTGAAACAGTGTCTGATGTTTGTCACAGCATGTCAAACCCCACCCCTGAAACACTGCGACAGGGCTGTCAGAACAGGGGCATTAATGCCTTTAACAGGAAGGAATAAGCTTCTGGATATGCAGTCCTGACAGCAACCAGTGTTGAGCTGAGAAAGGCCTCGGCTGTACAGATACAGGTCGATAGGATGTCATGGGGAGCCCAGAAATCCAGGTTTACTGCTGACTTGTGTAACAGATTTCCTTCAGGACTATGGAAAGGCCTTTTCTCTTAACCAAAGCTTCCCCTTTACAGCTACATTGCCAAGTGATGCCAGTGTAACAGTCTCTACTGTCATGACGCTCTTTGGGAAGATGCTTTTTTTGGAACAAGAGCAACCTTTTCCTTTAGAGAGGAATACACCATCTTCAGAGGAGCAAGAGCTACATGGGGAAAGAGTAGGGCCAATAAAACATTCTCATGCAAAAATAACTATCCAGACATAGATCTGAAATGGGATAACTACAGCAGTATAGAATCAGAATCATCAGGGATCGGAAGGGAAGTTGAAAGATCATCCAGTCCAATCCCCCTGCCACAGCAGGATCACCCAGAGCAGGTCCAGACAGGTCTAAAACGTCTCTAGAAAAGGAGACCCACACTCCCCAGGCAGCCCCTTCCAGCGCCCCATCACCTTCCCTGGGAAGAAGTTATAGAATCAGTCAGGGTTGGAAGGGACCACAGGCTCATCCAGTTCCAACCCCCCTGCCATGGGCAGGGACACCCCACCCTAGATCAGGCAAACTTCCTGAGACACCTTGGGGCCAGGCCACAAAATGTATTGAGGATTAGGGTTCAGACCTTGAACCTGACTTGATACTCTTGGAAAGGACAATTTGCTGTTGTCATTGTCGCAGTTACCGAGGCAGTGCAGTACAGGCAGCGCAACCAACCACAAAACCTCTGTCCTTCAGCACTCCATCCCTACAACAGGGAGCCTGCACACCATGCGCATAACCACTTGCTGAAGCTTTTTGTCATTCGTTTCTGTTCAGGTTGGGAATATCTAAAGGAATAACAATCTGCGTAGCACAGAAACAAAGATCTCTTGATAGAAATATAATGACAATAAACTAAGGCAAAACTACTAAAGCAACCGCACTGCTCTGAAAACCCCTAACAATTGCACACACCCATCACTTAGGAGCTATTTTTCCACATCCTTATTTTATATATAATGTAGGAATTAGTGAGAATGCCTACAAAGCCTATAGGTAGACACTAGGCTATACTTAAAGACGTTCGTAGACAAAGCTGCTCCCCACTAGAGGGAGGAGAAGAGCAATCGCTTTGGCTAAATTCATGAAACATAACAAAATCAAAACCACAGTCAGGAGAGTAACATACAATTCTAAATGGAACTTGAAAACTTGAGAAGTCATTTAAGGGAACCACATTAAATGCTAAAATGTTTAATGGGACCCATGTGTCTCAGGCAGAGAAAGAGAGTGAGAGAAATGTAACAGAGGAAATCAAGGAGACAATATGTCTGTGCGACTTGTTCTAATTAGGGGCACAGTGCTGGTGAGGATCATTCATTATAATTTAGTTAAATCTTTAGCATGGCAAGGGCACCTCTGTATAGTGGTCTAAAACAAAAGACCCCCAGTCGTAAACCCAGTTAAGGCCCATAGAACAGAGGTTAATTCCAGTCATTTGTGGCTGCTGAAGGCAGTCCATCACACCAGTACCAGCACTTCTTTACTACCGCAGGGTTGTGCTCCAGCTAGCAGATGTCTGCAAATTTGGCATGTGGGGGGTGGTACCGGGGAGGGCAGTGGCGCATTGTCTCCAACTTGTCTGTCGCTTAACTGAGTGGATCTGGCTGTTTCTTTTAGCAGGGGTGGGAAAGGAGTTCAAAGAAAGAATCAAAACAATCCATCCGTCCAAGCTCTGGAATATCTGAACTGAGCCCAAATATCACCAAGCACTTCCCAATCTCTGCTTTGAAACAAGAGACCAGCCGATGATTTGCAGCGGTTTGGGATGATTTACACACACGCAGCATGTGTAATGCTGCAGAGTTATTTCAAAACTTATGAAGCATCAGAAGACCGGACAGGGGTCAGGTTCAGGTTTGCGACACCAGTTTGCGTTGTGGCACGGCAGAAGCAGCCTCGGCTGTGCTTCCCCAGCGCAGATTAGGGGCACAGTGGACCCAGTTCACGTTGCATTTGCCATTGTGTATTTTTGGAGTAATTCTATTTAAATATGGGTCAGATTCTTAGCTGGTGTAAAGCAGCTGAGCTGCCTGCATTCCAGTGCAGATAAACTAATTCACACCAGCTGAAGGCTGGGCCAGTGGAATTACATTGCTGTAAATCCAGTGTGAGATCAGAACAGCGTTAACCCGGGTTAGCGCTGGTGGAACTGAGAACAGAATTTAACCCACAACATTTTGACACCCTTCCAAATATTCCTAAAACCCATATTAATTTTGAGTGTAAATGTGCCAAATTCACCCTAGTGTCATTCAGAGTCCAAAAAAATCACACCCTAGGGATACATTTGGCTCCACATATTTAATCTAAGTACACGGCATCATCCCAGCAAGGAAAGCAAATGAGCAATAAACATGAGTTTGCTGTTGAATGTTGTCTCTTACCCCTCAGCTTTCTAGTACATTTTGTTATTGGAGCTTATTTAAACGAGCAGTTTATGGTTTGATCAAGTTCTAAAGAGGAAACCTAAAGGGTTTATAAAACATTGAGTGTTCTCATTACAACTGACCTAAAAAAACTGGCAATCTTCCTTCCTATTATACCTGCTGCTACTGTGATGGGAATGTTTTCTAGTGGTTAACGCAGACGTCAGGGAGTCAGGACTCTCGAGGTCTAACTCTCAGCTTTGCCACTGACTTGTTGTGTGGGCTTGGGGGAATCATTTATGTTCTCTGTGCTTGAGTTTACTTATATGGTGTGGGACAATTAATGATCGCCAAAGGGCTTTGGGTTCCTCAGATGAAAACAGAAGGGGCAGTGTTCAGAAGTATGACAGGAATGCCCTCCCCTTTTCTATGTGACATTAGGGTAACACACTAATCAAATTACACCATAAAAGAGCCATAATAAACATTACAGTACCATAAAAATAACAATACTACTACTAAGACATAAAGATAATAATACCGAGTTATTTATAAAGCTGCTCATTACCACGTTGCCAGGCACCTTAAACACAAATCAGAGGGCATCTCAGAGCAAAACTGCTTTTGATGCAAGTGGAGCTCCACTGAATTCCAGGAAGCCCATGCCCAGGCTGTGCCAATCAATGTGACACCGCTCAAGTTACAGGGAATTTTAGTGGTTTTCACCAGAAAAAATTCTAGCCTCTTACTCAACTCCTTTTCAGACCTCAGCAATAATAAATTATGATAAAGCATGCTAAAAAAAATAGGAAATTGAAAATGTAGATAAATTGCCTTTTCCTGACTTCAGAGCTCCAATCCCCACAGAAGTTCAGACAAAAGATTTTGGGCAGCGCTCCTCACGTCCTCCGCACAGCCTGAACGAATATTGTCCTGTGTGAGATGGCAAGGACCATTCCCCCACCCAGAGACTGTTATGTTATGTCAAAGAATGGAAACTATCTAGGCCACTAGCCCACAGTTTAGATCTCAGAAATGTTGGGCCTTTTTCCCAGCTCCTCCTAGTATGGAGGTCAGCAGCTCAAGCTGACAGCACCTAGCCAGGACAAGCAACACAGGACAATGCCTCCATGCCAGAGGGGGAACTGGGTGCACAGTAACAGCTCTGATAAAGCCTGGCTCCACGTTGCATCTGCCAGATATTTAATACAGGCTCTTGGACAAGTCACTGCATACTCTATTTTAAACTCATTCTGCCTCTGTGTCTTTGAAAAAGGGATTATGGGGCTGGTGTTTGCAGAGTATTTTGGTGATGGACATCACTAGGTGACATGAGACTTCCCCCTAGCAGCTACCAACTCACTGCTTTGAGTTGCTGTAACCCCAAGTGCCTGCATTTCCTTAGTCAGAAGCAGAATGACTGTTTCTTGGCTGATAACTTTTCAAAAGCTTCATGAAGCAAAAGCATTTGTTACACAGTGTGACATTTGCACTGCCTAAGCATCACTAAGTGGTGGTTAAATACCAGTTCATCCACAGGCGTGTCCAGCCTAACACGTTCCCCCACTTGCTGTCTTGAGTTGGAAGTTAGATAAATTCTATCTAGAAATGACTCAATTTCAATTGGCTTGATGATAAGAGTAATAAATCAAACATCTCACATGAAGGGAAAAGCAAACAGCACCAACATGAAGTCTGTGACTCAAACCAGCAGGAATACCAAGAACTAGAAGGAGCCCATTTACCATTTTACCCATTAAACACAGCAGAGAGCCCCCAAATCCATTTGCGTTACTGAAAGCCCCCTTTTCCAGAAAATGTGAACATGCATGTAAAAAGCTACCTGCTTCAGTGGGTTAGGGATCACTGATTCCATAAATGAGTTTAAATTCCAGCTTTGCTATCAGAACACTGCCTAAGTCTTTCTCTCTGTGCCTTTTAAAATCTCCTAATGATAGAAATTAAATATTGAACATTCAAGATGTCCACACATCAGCCAGCAGGAAAACAAATCAGAGGAATGTTAGCATCCTGCTGCTTATCTCTCCTCTGAAGATACAGGACATGAACCACAGAGCAGCCAGATGAACTCTGGTCAAGACTCCAAGTATTTGCAACCACTGGGCTGGCTGCTCCCCAAGGGATGGGAGACTGCAAGTGATAACAAGGCTGGAAGGTCACAGCCCCATCCCACAGTACCTGAGCAAGGTGAGCAGAGCAGGCCCACGATGGCAGCCAACTTCAGCCAAGTGTCCACATCAGGTCAGTCGCTAGTGGCAAGGTCAAGCTGAGACAGATCAGCTCCAGAGACTGTAACCAGGGCTAAACACCATCCCAAGGTCACCAGGCAAGACTGTGGCAATAAAGGAAGTCCAAGATCAAGCAGCAAAAGAGAGCCTGCAAGGCCAGACCAGATCACCAGAAAGCACAATGATGCTGCAGGCAAGAGCTTCAGCAGCCCAGAATGACCAAGATCCTCAAGCCCCAGCTCAAGCTTAAATAGAGCTCCTGGGCTAAGGGCAGGGAGATGGACACACACACACACACACACACACACCCAGGTGTGGCTGGCTGAGCAACTGAGGTTGTTAGAGCCTGCAGGATCCTGACACAAACAGCATTTGCTATTTGTTTACTGGGGGAGAAACAGAAACTAGAGCTTGAATAAAAACAGGATTAGAAATTGTGTGTGGGAAAACAGTGTGTTTTGTTTCCTCTCTGAAATGTAGACTATTCAGTGATACCTATCGATTCCTCAGCTGGCTAAGGAACAACAGCAACAAATCTCTCATGTTGCTCATAAAGAAGCACTGGTGTTTGGGAAGTAAGGACTCCTTAAACCATTTCATCTGAGTTAAGAAGGGATGTCAGGGGAGGGGATAATGAGTCTTAAAAGAAAGAAATTGTGAATGAAGATAATAAAGCCTCCACATAAAAATATTAACACATGCAGCTGCTTGAGTGAGAAGATCTGTACCACCCAGGAACAAATGTTGTGTTTTCCAGTTATAAAGGAATCTAAGTAACATTTTCCATCTTGGCTGCTCGCAGTGACATACTCAGTCCATACACAAAGTGATTCAGTTTTCAAAACATCTGAGAAGAGACCTGAGTCTCTTCTAAAAGACTAAAACCCGAGTCACTTTGATCATGGTGCCTGGCAACAGTAGGAACCTGTCCTCCTCAGGTGCTGATCTCTGCAGTTACCTGTGTGAGCTTTGAGCACAGCTAGGAGCCTCTTGTGATTTCAGAGTGTACAACCCCCCCCCCACCCCCCAGTGCAGTGGACCCAAGTTTCTGCCTAGCTAAATACAGTTCCTTTTACTAAGATCTCACTCTCTCACAAGGTTTGGAAACACTTCATAAGCTTTTTTGAAAACTGAGGTATAAGGAAACACAATGATTTAACCAATTTTGATGTTGTGCAAGTACCAAAACCGTGAGCTTAGGCACTGCAACTCATGAGCTCTAACCAAGAAATTACTGACACCCTCAGTCAGTAATTTGTTTGTTAGGCTGCTGAGTCCTGATTTCTTCTATGTGGCTTCTTCTCCTGCCATTTTGGGGCAGATAATGTAGAATTTTCCATTAACCACTTGGTAAGACTCAACAGTTCCCATTTTCAATTATAGGTATCAAATACATTTCACACCCAGGGCAAATACCACTGTCCAGGGAACAATCCCTGCTCTTCCATCTGCAGACGTAAGATGTGCTTGGATGGGCCGGGGGGAAGCATGGGCTGCCTGCATGGTGAGCCACGCGGTGTGATGTGCAGTGCAGAGAACCAGGAGTCACAAGTCCCAGCTCTAACTCTGCTGAGGATCCACTGTGTGAGCTGAGGCAAGACTACTCCATCATTCTTTTTGTTCTCGGTAGACTGACTGATTCTCCCGTTGAAATCCAAGGGAGTCTGAAAGCATTTAACTGCCTCACAAAGATATGTCATGCGATCTAACATTCTGAGCAAAGAACTGGGAGCCAGGAGCTTTTAATGGTGCCTGTAGGGATTGGAGCCAAATCACTTAACCTCTTTGCTTCTCAGCTTCTCATCCATAAAAAGAAAACTATGCTTGTGTTGCTGGCTGGGGTTTTATGAGAGTTAATTCATAGACCTGTATGGAAAATGACTCCTCCTCTGCTGCGGAAATGCAAATTTTGTATTAAAAACCCCCAGACAGGAAGAATTTCAAGAGAAAATGAAGACCTTGTAAACAGAAGTTTAAAATTTGGGCTAATTTGTTCTCGAGAGAATTGTATTTCTTTTTCAAAAGCAGATCTCCATTGTGAACAAGACGGATTTGATGGCTGGTTGTCGTTGATCTATCTATCTATTTATTTATTTATTTATCCATTTATTTATTAATTTATGGTGAATTCCATTTTTCCATCAGACACCAGTTTGGGACAAAATTGTTTTGATCATCCCGAACATCAGCGATTATTTTGCACTTGCAAAGTGCTGCGCTTGCAAAATACTTCGCAATCCTCTCCTTGACAGCCCACCCGGTGCCAAATACTTGTATTCCCCTTAGCGCTGTGAAATCATCAAGTACTTGTGGCTGATTTGCATCGGGGTTTTTTTTAATTTGTTTGAACAAGCCGGGCCAGATCCTCAGCTGGACTCGATTAACGACAAACCCAACCGCCGGTAACGCTGCCTTTGCACCAAGGAAAAGTCAGGCTCCCTTTATTTTGGTGGGATGGGATGGGATGGAGGGGTGGGGGGGGGAAGGGAGGGTGAGACCAAACCCCGGTTCCAGCGTCGCTAGAGGGCACCTGGGCACCGGTTAGTGCCGTGATGGGGTGGGGAGAGTCCGGTGGCATCGCTCGGCGGGGATGGGGACGCCAAGAGGAGATGATGCCCGAGCGGCTGAATGCCTTGGCATCCCAGTCCTCGCTGCCTGGGCTCACCCAGGTTTTACCTCAGAGCCCCTCACAGGCTTACTGAAGTTAATAGGGAGAGTATTATCTGAGCACAGACGTAATTGGGATGGCTGATGTCGTGAGCTGCTGATGTGAGCGAGGCGTTCCCACTCCGGCTTTGTGCTAGGAGATGCGTGGCTGCTTGGGAAGAAAATCAAGGTTTGTCACGTCAGGAGAGAAAGGCTGGTTAGATCCAGAATGTTTTCGGGGATTCTTCTCATAGCAGCAAAGAAAGATTTTACCATGGTCTTTCACTGACTGGGGAAAAACCCTGACTTCCAAATCATTTAGACCCTGCCAGTGTTAAATGAAGTCTCTTGATAGAGGATTTCAAAGCAGCAAACAAATATGTTTTATCCAAGAAGCATTTTTCTCCTGCTTTTATTCGAGTTCAGTGAAGCATGGTGAGGAGTTACAGACTGCAGGAGAACTGGAGCCTGTGCTGTGTACTTCAGGCCAGCAGAGTGTGAGGAGAAGCCACACGCCCAGTCGTAAGGGCTTCAGACATGATCTGGTGGCAATTCCCTTTTCATGCCACAGCTTCTCAGGCACTGCCCAGGGAGCTGCAGGAGTGAGCTGGATTTGTCCCTTCCTGGTGCTCATCCACCAAATTCAGTTTTGAAACAGAACTGCTTTCCTTTGCTGGTAGCAACACATTGAGAGTTCCAGAAAGGGCTTCAACTGTACCAGGAACTGGGTGTTTTCCGCAAGGCTCTGTGAGGGACACTGTAGTTGTGACCCTACCCCAGCTGAGAGTTTGGGGCAGCTGATCTCCAAAGGTTCCTTCCAACCCCTACCACCCTATGATTCTATGCCTCTCCTCCCTTGGCCCATTGCTCAGGTAGCTCAACATCATCCTTCCAAAGTAAAACCAGCAACAATATGCATTCTTTTCCTCTCAAGGGCAGGGTACTGCTGAGCACTGAGATCCTGAAGCAGGCATGACCATAGATGTGCAAAACATATTTGATAGTAAATAGGTGGAGTAACATTCCACCAGGCTTGTAGGCTACCTCTGGCAAACCCAGCAGATGACTGGAATGTGGATGTCGTGGGCAGAAGTGAGTTGTGTACCCAGCCGTGGTGTCCATCGCTCTCCTTGCCACTTCAGGAGCCTGGCAAAGGGCAACTAGCATTAAGGCTCATTTGAATAATTCCCACATCCATTCCAGATGTTGACCACATGGCTTACCTTTGTAAGGTTTGAAAATAAGGGGGAGAGGAAAAATAGTGAAGTGTTATTTTTCTTCAGTGTCCGTATTTATTTTCTCCACAGATGTTTGTAGTTGTATGGAATAAATAAGGTTAAATCAGACCTCTTTTTTTTCCCTTAAGTGCACTATATGATTCATATTTATGGAACGTGCACAGAGCTCAGTGAAGCTAGCAGGGCTAAGCTGCAGCCTGTTATTCTATAATAAAGGACTATCTACTCGTTTTAGGGACATAAAAACCATAAAATAACCACACTGAGCAACCCACAGACATCAATACTGCTGCTCTACTCACTCTCTTTTCACGCAGTGAGCTTGACCCCTGCACATGAGTCCATGCAATGTTCTGTCCTTCTTTGGGCGGGTGCTGCGGCAGCAAGAGCAGACTTGCAGGGATAGAGAAGGCTGAATTGTGAGGGCTGAATCCCACTGTTTGTGCACAGCTCCTGCTCTGGGAGCCAGGTCCAGGCTGGATGTGGTAGGGCAGGTCTGTGGAGCAAATGCCTGATACGAGGTGGGCTTTGGTGGGAGCTGGGACAGGTCTTCAGTGCTGCTGCCAAACCCAGACTTTTAGTGTAATTAAGCTCAGCTTAAAGAAATACAAGAGAGAGATTCTTCCCCACCATGTGCTCCCTTCGTTCTGAGTTCTCTCTTTTCCTGTCTAATTCAAGCTTTTCGTAAGTCAAACATCCCAGCTCAGATGAAAAGTTTGTCTGTGGAGGGAAAGAATTTCCTTCAAGCCTGCAATTCTGCATCTTAACCTGGAGAGGGTGGAATGGAATATGACAATATCCCTGCATGTCACCTCTCAAGAAGTACAGTCTTGGCCACATTTATAGTGAAGGAACCCCCAAACAGTCTCCAGTCATGTACCAATACCGTTTGCTGTGTATCGCTCTTCCACGTACCAGCAGTGTCACCGAAACGGTTTGGCCCCAGGAGAACAAGCTTTCAGGAGAAATCCTTCTTCTCCCTAACAGTGTCTGAGCCAGTGGCAGCTGATAGAATTAGGGGCAGGGACCTACATAAGCACAACACTGGAGCCATTATCTGGCTTACTCCTGAAATTGCTAATATAACATTTATGCTGAGCTGTAGCTGCTGAGGGCAGAAAATGGATTAGGTAACTGTGCCGTGAGGGTGGAGAAGGATGGAGGCAAGCACTGCCAGCTACACCGCTTCTCTCCCTGCTCCATGGGAGAGTCAGCTGTACTACCACAGGGGAACACTGAATGGCCAGACTGCCACTTCCATTCTTCTGGGGCTCTGTGAGGCTCCAACACTAACAGTCAGTTCCTGACACTATCATCAAGAACACAGTATGGTGACTAGGAAAAATCTCTCTCTTTTGTTAAAAGTACGACATGTTCTTGATTGGTTGGAGAGGACTTCAAGCTCTCACCCCATTTCTCTCTGATACTTACTTAGTTAATTTGCTTTGGAAGCAGAAAAGGCTAAGGAGATGCCACTGAGATTTGGATTGCTCGTCCTAAATAGCCTTAGAAAAGCCAATGCCTGGGCTGCTAATGCAGCCCTTCTCAGTCCTGCTGAGTCCAGTAAATAAGCTTCACTCTTAGTCATCTTAACTGCGAGAGTCCTTTTTTACATAACAAACTCAACCACAACTTCTCTAAAGACATTTTAATAGGAGAAAACTACACAACACAACCGCGACCACAATTTCTGTCAGAACATTAGGAAATAAAGGTCATAACACTGGTGATTTTTAAAATATGTGATTCATAGACCCAAAGTCCTTCCATGAATCATAACAGAGTTGTGAAGTGTGGTATGATGTACACAAAAAAGAGAAAGATGTATATGCATGCTGGTCTTCACTGCCAATTTATGGGATGAGCAAACTTTACAAGGTCTCCAGCTGTCTCAATTCTGAGCTAACACCTAAAAGGAAAAGGGGCCAAAAAGGGCTCCCGAGGGGCTCAGTGTGGTAGGATCAGTTAGGAGCTGTGTGAGCAGGGAAGGGGAGGGATAAGAACACAGGCCTCTCTAGAACATGAGTAGTTCTTTCCCATTTGCCATAGCTGTAGCCTAATGGATAGTGCTAAACAGTCCTTCATTCACTCATGGGGTAGTCTGCTTTGACTAACACTTGACTGTCTCTAAATTAACCTATTCTAAGCTCCTTGGCCTGGGTTTGAAGTGTGTCTGGCAAGAGCTCATTTCACGCAGAAAGTTTCAAGTATTCTCATTTATCAGGATTCCTCTGCTAACGGCTGAGTCCTACTAATTCTACTGACCATTCTGACGTTGGGACTAGCATTCACCTTACTCAGTGCAACAGCAATTACATCTCAGAATGGGGAGATCAATCTTCATCACGTAGAGTATATTGTACCTTTAGGCACAGCCTCCAACAAGGACTTGAGTGATAATCACGCTGTCTTGAAGACAATCCCCAAGGCATTTGTGACTCAGAGACACACCTCTGAGTCACTACTCTTTCATTACTTCCTCTTGGTCCTTTGGGGTAGAAATTTACTGCTGCTTTACACCAGCAGCAAATTACAACATCCCCATGCTATGCTGACCTTGCTGTTTTGGCTAGTGACTCTAAATTTAGAGCCAACACTCATTCTTCGCTCTACCTACTGGAATAAGGAAGTCCCTTGATGAGTGAATCCTCTTCACTCCATCACACCCAGAGCCGAAGCTGTAGGGTAAATTTTCTGAGTAGCCCAATTCATTGCAGTGAAATTACCTGTTGAGTGATGCGATAGTCAGACAGGATGGCAAAAGGTATTTTACAGCTTGTGATCATAGACTGAGACAATGTGAAAAGGACTTCAGTGTTGCGAGACAGAATGAAGAGCAATCGTAAAAGAAGTCCATGGAAAAGCTGAGGAAAAAACACTGAACTCTGGCTGGCAACTCTCTGGCTATGAGAAGAACCATCAATCGTTGCCTCAATTGAAATCGAGCTCCTTGCTGTCATTCCCACCTGACACAGCTGCAGTCTGGAGTAGCTCAAAATGATGTCAATCCTTATGCTATGCGAGATCAGGCCTCCACCACAAACCAGTCTCTTGGAACCCAGTCCTGACTCTTATTTAGTCAGGACTGAGAGTGAAAAGCTGCCTTAAGGTTCCTTCCTGTGACACAGAGGCTCATCACTCTGGCAGATGCCACTGAATCTATTTCTTTCAAAGGAATGAAGTGAGATTGTTTATGTGAATGTTTTCAAAGAGTTGAACCTGCAAGGTCCTGCTTACAGCTCAGGAAATAGCAGAATATAAATCTGTCCAAGTCAGCCAAGCTCATAGAAAATTCAATATGGGAATGCAGCGACACCAGCAACATCTTGTTCTTTCGGTGTAATGACTGTTGATGCTGGGATTTAGGAGGATTATGTTGATTTAGGAAAAAGAGGGGAATATTAATATACAAAATTGTTAAATGTCAAATCAAATCCTTTAATAACGTGTGTGTCTGGTTGAGGATGGGAGTGCTTTCAAAACTAGCTATTCAAGAAATCCATTTGGCAAGTTCAAACAAATAGCCCAAATCAATTACACACGCAGTATTCTTAGGGGGGCACATTTTCAGCATAGTATGTGGAGAATTAAGCCCTCTGCTCCCATTATTGTTAATGGGATTGGCACACCCAATTCCTCACACACATGGTTGTAAGTTTAAAGCCCGCAGATAAAAATATGACTTGGAAATAGTAAGAATGTTTTAGTATTTTCTAGTCTTTCCTCTACAGTGTAACCAAGTTACTTCTGTGTTTGCCAAGAAACCTCACTTAGGGTTCCCCAGCCCTGCACACACTCACAGCTGAAACAGGGATGGAAGAGTGCAGAAGCTATTCTTGACAGCTATGCAGAGCTTCAGAGAGTTATCCAGGCTAGAAAAGGAGAGCTGTACCATTCAGGAATCGTTAAATAGCAGCACCTACTCTGAAGCATTTCTTGCAGAGCGAAACTAAGTCCCTCTGGATTTTTCACGTGCAAAAATCAGAGAGAAAAACAAAAAGCTAACAATCTCAGAGTCACAATTAGTGTAAAGCTGCTGGATAAGCTTTAAATCTCTGAATCAGACGGATTAGAAGCCAGGTATCTCACGTTCCAAGTAACTGTCCCAGCTACCACCTTGCTGACTGTTTTGAAGTGGGTGGAAAAGAACAGTTTCTTTCATTCCTTGCCTTTCCCCGATTTTGATCCAAAATTCCTTCCTAAATATCAGAATGCTGAATTAGATTCAGAATCTGTTTTGATAAACTGGCATTTTTCTATGGAAACATGAGAAGAGAGTTGCAGTCAGTGCTAGTCACTGCTTTTTTCAAAGCACCTATGTCACACACTGAGTCAGGAACCCCTGGAATCTTTCCACTGACTGTAGATCGCTCTGCGGCGTGCCCTTTCCTACAGGCTAAGCGCACAGTTCAAAGTGGTGTCCAAATATGTCCTTAGCATGGCAATACGTGAGCAAACTGAAGAGTGAGACTCCAGAAATTTGGGTTCATTTTAAAAATAAACATAAATTTGGAATGTTCTCATCTACCCTACTGTGGTTCCTTGTAAGAAAATGGATCAAATTCTCATGACCAGAATGCGATGCATTTGAACTTGCTCACCAGTGCAATACTCTCTAATACTTCAAGCCAGTGAGTGTTGGACAGCTGCAGTTCTTTCTGCTAAAGCCCTTGCATTTCTCTGGAGTTTTTCACTGTAGATGCACTATTGCTCAAGGGATAAAAATGAATTGTCTGTTAGTATCTAGAGGTTGGAGCCAGCCTCACATTTAAGTGCTCTACACACACAAAGGTCACCACCAGCGCTCTGTGAGCCTGGCAAAAGAGCTCTTCAAATTCCATCCACAAAGTTTTGTTCCTGATACTCTGGCTGGCTTTTCTACGCTGAGTTCCCATGGCCTTAGTTACAGCTTAATTCAGCCTCCTAATTACATCTGCCCAGTCCTGGGAGGACAGGGCACTAAGAGAACTCTGGAAAACACAAGAGCAGTTCCTGGCTCTATGGTTTACTTGCTCTGTGCTGTGATATTTGTTACTCCCCGCTCCTCCTTCTTTCCTTGGGTGAGGTCTTCAGCAAAGGATCTCAATTTTTTGTAGCCAAGTGAGTGAAATTCCCCCTGATTTTCCCCAGTATTAACCAGCAGAAGACCAGGCCTTGATAAACAATGTTGTGTGTAGGCAGGATGAGACAGCAATGACTGCCTTTCTGGGGGTATAAACTTATGTTGGAGACAACTCTGAAGCTCACAATGACGAAGGCTTGGGAGGAGGGGGGCCACGTTGTCTTGGCTGTAGATGCAGGAGTATATCCTGAAATTACTTAAATTCCATGAATCCTTGTACTTTGGTTTTGACTCACAATGTTTAAGAACAGGGTGTAAAACCAAGGACTGATTCCACAGCTGGTGTAAACTGGCATATATCCGTTCACTTCAATCTGAAATGTGCTGCTTAAAGGTCACAATACCTGGAGAATGTAAATAATTAGGTCTGCGGGTCAACAAAACCTGCCAACTTGAATTAGCTGTCGGGCCACTTGAGTTTAAGCCAAACATTGACTATTCATTGAAGAATGCTCTTCACAGGTCCTGAGACATCAATGCTATTGCAGGTAAATATTTTCTCTACAAAGTCCTATCTGATGGTCACTCTTTACACTTTCCCAAGGAGCAAATGTTAAATCCTTTCATGAAGAATCTTCTTCATTTACCAGGTTTTAGATTGGATTTACACCAGTGAAAGCCAAGAGGAAGAGTGGTGGAAGGTTCTTTACAGAGTTCTGCAAGGAGCGATCATCAAAGGCCCTAACAATTCAGTGCAGATGGCCTGATTTTCACCAGGAAACAAAACACAATCGGTCAGTTCTTTTTACTCCATCAGAATTTTCCTTAAGACATTTGAAGAACATTTCATCTGCTGAGTGGAACATTCTTCAAAAGCAATTTCCATACTGATTGTCTGACAGAACATGGTTTGAATTAATTGAAGACAATGTGTAGCAAAGTCCTTTATAGTTTAATTGTTGTGAGATAGATCTATTCCAAGCAGTTATGAAAGTCATTTATATAAGGCCCTAGACATAAAGATCCTCTTTGGTAACCTGGGATTTTAAGGCTACATTTTTCAAAGAGGAAAGAAAATGTGGGTGCAGCATGTATAGATATTTCTAAAATATAGGCAGTAACCACACTGCTATTCCTGTAGATGCCTTCTTTGCCTGACATTAACTCTGCACTGAAAATCCTCTTGGTGGTTAGGAAGACATTGCTGCATTTTCTGTATGGAAAAAGTCATTTCCCCATGAAGTGGCCTAAAATTTGTGCTGAAAATAATGCACTAAGAGCATCCCAGAGGGTAAGGTTGGTCCGTCTGGGGCGCTGCAATACAAGAATCTAAAACTCAGTTTCAGGAGTGTAGGTGTGGTCCATACTTCAAATCCCATTGTAGCCCATCACCTCGCAGAAGCCAATTCCATGTGCAACCTGCTGCTGTAGCAGCATTGACTCTGCTGTCCAGGCACAGCCATCCATTACACCAACGTTATTGGATCAGCTCCTGTTTTCTAAAAATGTCTCAGCAGCCCTCCGTGCTCTAACCCTTCAGCATTAACCAGCACTACTTTACATCTCCAATGACTCTCATTAGTCTTGACATTAGACTTTTCATTAGACTTTTCTGGACTACCAGAACTCTCTCTGGGATTAAAAATAAAGCAACAAATAGCATTATCAGATGAGTTGTGTGAGGCTTGGCTAGTCCTGGTCAAGCAGCACAGGCATTACTTATATACAGCAGTTAATTTCTCTTCATATAACTGCAGCATCATTTCATCCCATCCAGAGCCCTTTCTGCCTCCTGACGATAATTTATATCTATTGCAGAACTAACAAGTGCTTGAAGGAATGATGTAGCAGATGCAGAATTATAATGCTTTCAGAAAAAAAACAACCACCAAACCCTCCTATGATGGTTTGTAAATATTTATTGACCTCTCTTTGCCTTCTTGACCCAAGAAACATGCCCAGACTCAGTAACCACAGTAGTGAGAGAGATATTTTTAAATACAAACCTTGAAAGTTGCTATTCTAATGTCTTCATGCAAATCCCAAAGCCAAGCCTTTATGTATAAACACTATTATGAGGGCTGGCAACCCTGCTAATAGCAAGTGTGTGGTTTTACAAAAAAGTAACAGGCTTATAAATGAAATCTGGTGGAGACTGTCACAGCTAAACGCGAGTTTGAAAGAAAATCTTAACACGGTTGGTGCTAAACTCTGGCTACTGAAAACTTAAGTTTAACTAGCAGTGCTACTTGGGATTGTATCAGCTGAGGGATGTGTGCCCTGTCTAAAAATAGGAAAAGACTGGAACAGCTGCCACAGAGCATTTTGCTTTCTAGAAATGCTCTGCTGTGACAGGCATCACAAAGATAAGGTTCCTTTCCAGATGAATAAAAGAGATGGGGATTTCTGTGAGACAGAAAATGTCAAAGTGCAAGTGATACTAAAGATGATGGTTTCCAAACCCATACTGGGTAGAGCTCAGTCCTGCACCGTTCAGAGCTGGTAAAACTTCATGGGTTTGGTAGTGTCAAGATTTCAGAAGATGCCACAGTGTCGACTCATATTCCAGCCATGAGAGTCATCTCTTCCTGCTTCTGATGGTTTTCTACTTTCATAGGCAACAAGTGATCTCAGCACATGCTTGACTTTTAAGAAGATGACAGTCCTCTTGAAGGCAGTAAGGCTATTTACATTCTTGAAGTTGTTCAGGTACTGACATTTTGGTCCCTCCCCAAGTGAAGGGAATGTGGGGCTGCTCTCTCTTTTCATAGGGGCCAAGTGCAAAGCTCCCAGTCAGGTTCTGCTGTTGTTCTTTGTGGCACTATACCACTATGAGGGGCAGCAGCAGAAACAACAGAACCACGCCAGCCACTGATGTTCCAGACAAAAACTCTTCCTTGTAAGCTTGCTTGGTGGCACGTGATGAAGAAGTGACACCATGTGCCACAACTATCACATGACGGGCTAGCCTGCTCTCCAGGGTAAAACAGGTCAAGACTGAGATGCCCTGGCAGAGGCAGGCAGGGAAGTTTGCCTAATGCCCACCCCACTACATCTGACTCAAGCCAGTACTATTAATCACTCACTTTCATGAGCAGTAAATTCACTCATAAAATTTAATTAGAAAGAAATCTGTAAATGTATTTTAAAAACAAGGCATGAAACAAAAATTCCTATTAAAGAAGTGACATAAACATCCACTTGCAGCTTTACTGGGGAGCCGAGGAGGAGGGTTCTTTGTTGCAGTTGTTGTGCAGTGAGTTTTAAAATGCTGTAAAAAATAAGCATCACTAAGCATTGTTTTGAAGGGGGAAATTATACACCTTCTGAAAGAGATCTCTGTCAGCTCGGTTCTCTCGACTGAAGGTGCTATTAGGCAGACTAAATAGGAGGTGCAACATAACTTTCTGTCTCTAGACCTCCCATGTATTTTGCCTAGAAGCAAATACTCTGGGTTGACTAAGCCTTTTTCCTTCTGTGTTAAATAATAATTACATTTCTAGAAGAATTCAGCCCCCAATATTAAGCATTCCAGCGAGACTTTCCAAAAGCAGAGGGAGCCGATCTCTCCGTGCTGCTGTACCCAGGAGAGGTGAACGTTGCAAGAGTCACTGCTCATCGACGCTGAACCTCTCCACGTTGCTGCTGTGCAGAAAGGGGCTCACTTGGCTTTGTTGGGGCGAGGCAACAGAGTGCTGCTGTAACTGAAGCCACACAAGCCAAGAGACCTTCTTAGCTATCTTCCCCCTGCCCCAAATCACTGAACTTTGTGTTGCTTGTTAAAACTGCTCAAGACATTTGCAAAATATCTTTCTTTTTTTCATAGATGATTTATACTCAGAGAAGTTAAAAACAAACTGACCTTTCTTACCCATCAAATAGTCTTAGCTTGTCCTCGTCTCCGATTGCCTACTTAAAAGATCTGAGACTGCTCTTTGTTCCGCATGGACACGCTTTTGTATGTGTCCGCATGTGCAAGTTCTGGGAGCAAAAGCAGCGAGGGAGTTTTGCAAGATGTTAGTCCAGTTAGCAGATGGAACTGCTGAGAAAAATCACCACCTATTTTTCTGGAAAAACACTGTTACATAAGCGCTTCTGTAACTTTTTCTGTTTCATAAGTAACCTGGCAAGTTGAGTAATTCACATTCTGGGTATCATTCTAAAGAAATATTTCTAATAATCCTCTCTGTGTACAAAGCGGTATTGCCTCATCCTGGTCTGGCATTTAATCTACTAGTTACTATTTTCAGGAAGGCTATTTCCAAATCCAAATAAAAACAACAATCTCACCCTTATATTGAGCCTTTCATCCTAAAAGATTCCAAAGAGCTCTGCAGAATTAAAACAAAACAGACATGCTGGACACGGGGTGGCTTCATTCATCACGAAAATGCAGCCAGCTCTGGGGTGAAGCATGGTGAGTAGCAACAGCTCCAAGCGACACTGACTACAGAGCAGCTTACAGCAGGAGTCCAGAGTGCCCGAGTCTCTTCTTCTGTGTCTTACTGCAGTGACACTGAATTCTGTGATGTTATTTGTGATTTACACATGAGGTTAAACATGCTGGGCTGTAGCTCAGCAGGGAAGGAAAAGAAAACTTGGCCACCTCCTTTGCACTGTCCTGCTCCCTTTGCTGCCCAGCAAACCAGAGATGCAACTGTGTTCAAATAGGGTGAAAGGCAGAAGAGGGGAAGAGCTGCAGAGACTCTGCAGGCTCCTAAGAGAACTGGATGAGAGGTAGATCCCATGCTCATGAAAGTCACATACAAACAAATTCACCCAGCCTGCTCATCCTCCTTTTACCAGAGCTTTGTCTGGATGAACATCTGAAGGCCATCCTGGCCAGCACAGAACTGGGAAAGCTCTACTGAAGTCCAGAGCCAATACGACAGCTGCATGGCCACATCTTCAGTTGAATCGCAAATCTTTGGGTTAGTCCTTGAAAGCATTCTGCCAGGGACAAACTCCAGCGTTAGTGGAGCAGCGTGGGAGTGCTTGGGAGGCAGCCACCCTCGGGCCCTCACTGGAGGTTTGATGTGCTCTGCTGTTATTTACCTTGAGCACCTGCACTGCCAGCTACCAGCCCCAGAGATCCCCGTTCTGGAGCAACTATTTGCAACCAGGAGGTTAAGATCCATTTTCTCTGCTGCCCTGCACACACTCTCTTACCAACCTGATATGAAAATATTTTGGGAATTTTTTTTTCCAGCCTATTTTTCTGCTGCCTCCAAGTGTCACAGCATAACTCAGTCAGGCTGTACCAGGATCCAGAGCTGGCCATATTATAATCTCATTTACAGATATGAAGCCATAATTAGTGAACTCTGAATAACCATTCTGTATTATGATGTCTAATACTTGTCTTGGCTAATGCAAATACAGGGGAAAGGCTATAATCTTATTTACATGTATCAATGAACTGAATATATGTCTTTGCAAAAAACCCCCTAGTACCTTTGCCTACACAATTTAATCTGTGGCAGCAAACCTGCACATTAATTGCTTATACTAAGTTGTGCCTTGATTAGGAAAAAAAAAGGAAGGGAGGGAAAAAGCACCAACCTTGTTAACCCTCTTACCAGGCTAATACTTCATTGAAAATCCCCTCGGTTGTAATGGATTTTTCTTTTTATACATACTTTATACAACACTGTATTAAAGTGGCTTTTTATAAACACAACACAGGAGGTTAATAGCTGTAGCCTTGGTTAGGGGGTTTTTGTACCCTAAATCTCTATCAAGACTGTTATATAAATGTTGCTGTTCTAAAAATAAAACCCAAAACAAGGGAAACGTTACATTATCACTCAGCACATTAGGCTGCTAATGATGGCAAACCGGGACACGCTATTCGCGGGTGAAATAAAACTCCTTCCAAAAGGAATCCATCTACACCTGCTGCCAACTACCTTAATGCAGTTTCCAGCCTGACTTCAAGAAAGCTCTGAAAAGCATCTTTAAATATACACTTGTTGCATCGACAGGTACTGGAGGTTATGCATTTACTAAGTGGGATTATAACACATGCCTGAGTGTTTTCTTCAACTGGATACCCATGGTCACCCAGACGCCAGACATAATGTTATAGTGCTTTCAGTATGAAGAAATTAATCATACACAGCTACTCAGGGATTCTCAGCTCCCCTGTTATCTGCCGTTTCAATGATGCCTACAACACTGCCTACACTGTACCCCTTCCAACCAGGGAAGCAAAAAGACATCAGTATTTCTGATGCTTCAAGGATGTTTTACTGTTTCTGGTGTAAAACTCCTGGTGTATGCTTCAAAAAAGGCTGCTCACCTCCCTCATTTTACAGAAATTTGCTTGGACACTGCTTTGTCAGATCCTTAGAGTAACTAGAAGTGGAGGGGAAATGGTAATTCATCTAGAATTATAAAATCAAGCATCATAAATGAGTCCACAACAACCAGCTGCTGTACTCCATTACTTAAAACCATTACATTTGCCCCAGACCTTGGCCTTCAGCAACTGCAAAGGAGCAGTCAATGGATCATTTTCCCTCTTCTTGGATGCTCTTTTATTGAACTACAAGTTCCTCACAGGATGGCATGAGCTGGTGTGAGCATGAGTGTTTTGCTGTGCTCTGAGCTGGTACTGCTTTGCAGTACAGAGACTGACAGCAGGGACTGTGCAGCTGCAGAGGTGCTGGTGCAGTCATGGCCATACACTGCCTTGGCTGGGGATAACTGGCAAGAGTGGTTCCCACCTCCATGCTGGCAGACACTACTCTGTCACCAGGGTGTGAGCACACACTGGGTTCCTCAGGGCTATTTTCACTGCAAAGATGTTTGTTCACACACCACATCATGCCCGACAGGCAAAAGCCAAGGGTTTCTAAGCTGTCAGTAGGTTGCAGAGATGCACACTCATACTAGTATTTTACTCCCTGTGGCTGAAAATGTCTTGCTCACTCTGCTGGTTTTGTTTGGGTCACACTCTAGATTTTACTGGCTTGAAGCAGAATGCTGTGCAGATACACAGGAACATGGATTGTAACACGTGCCCCAGACACTGGGATATAAACTGCCTTCTGGTTGCATCT
The DNA here is from genome assembly GCA_013397515.1 of Upupa epops. Lineage (NCBI taxonomy): Eukaryota > Metazoa > Chordata > Aves > Bucerotiformes > Upupidae > Upupa > Upupa epops. The sequence continues at coordinate 1,462,766 of VZRI01014403.1, forward strand.
GAATAAACCAGGGCTGACTTCAGTCCTTATGAGTGATGTAATCTTTAGCACTTCTGGACTGGCACCTTACTGGGAGCGCTTGTAAGTAAAGACCACTTTAGGATGCAAGTTTGTCTGTGCTTTGGAGACTGTGAAGAGCTCTGGTTTGTGTTGTTGACATCTGTCACTTCAGCACAGTGAAGTGGGTGTTTTCACACCAGAATGAGACATGGCTCAATGGGAAAAGCTCCCCTTCTGGCTTTGTGACAGTGAACTCTGACTAACGGACCTTTGATACCTTGTGAATTCTTTACAAACATCTAGAAATGCATCTGCTTTATAATGGTGGCACAGTAAGGAATCGAAAAGTACTGCAACCCTCTCCACAACTTCAGTGGCCAGATACAGAAACCGCAGACCCAAAGATTTTCAGAGTTGTATCACTTCCCTACGAGTAAAGAACGCTGCATTTCAGACATCTTTGCTGCATTGTGTCACTTAGAGATAACTAGGATTTGTGTTCAAGCAGTCTCATAAAAAAATGAAAGTCCCTTTTGAGCAACACATGGTCATACTGTCAGACACAAGGTGAGTTGCCCAAGGAAGTTGGTAGCTGATGAAATTTTATTTGAGCTCTCCCTGAAGCCCAGTCTGCTCTTTCTGACAGTACAATGCGGAGCCAGGCTCTTCTCAAGGTCATCTGGTGATAGGACAAGGGGCAATGGGTGCAAGCTGGAACAGAGGAGGTTCCATATCAATATCAGAAGTAACTTCATAGTGAGGGTACTGGAGCATTGGAACAGGCTGCCCAGGGTGGTTGTGGAGTCTCCTTCTCTGGAGACGTTCCAGACCCACCTGGATGTGTTTCTGGGCGACTTGGTCTGGGTGATCCTGCTGTGGCAGGGGGACTGGACTAGATAATCTTTCAAGGTCCCTTCCAATCCCTAATGATTCTATGAGTCTCTGATTCCCAGGCAGTGCTGAGGCTGACAGCACAGGCCCATCGGCAGTGAGATCTGACTGTCGTCTCCTAACTGTTCTGGGAAGTGAAAGACCACAGCTGCTCCTTTTCTACCTTCATGGGAAAGAAGAAATATTTTCAGTGTTTGTGGATCTTTCCACAGGCTGAGATATCCTACCTAGGCAGCTTTTATTCTAGGAGAAACTACTCTAGGCATTTTCTTAATAATTTTAACATTGCTCACTCATTTTTCTTCCCCCCGCCCCCCTCCCCCGTCTTCAATTCCCCTCTGTCATGAGAATAAAAAAAATTCCATTTGAAATGGAACGTTTTCTTTAATCCTATAAAGAACGAGTATAATTGATTCAACTATAAAATTTATAGGCATGGAATCAATGCTTATTATAGTCAAAACATGCCAGGTCACTTCTTTGTGGCTGGTTTAAAGCCATTCCGTTAAGTATAATGTTAAATGAAAATGCTTTAGTCTAAACATGAAAAGGTTAGATTATATTACATCTGCACAGCTCTGCGTGACTGTTAGTATCTGATTTCAGGGTTTCACACAGAAGACCCTCCATTGTTTCCTTTGTACCTTCTCTCTGGGGTAAAACCAATTTTTGACAGTCACAGTAAGTAGCTGCTGTAATGCAGATATTAATTTAATCTGCAGCTGTATTAGCCCTTAAATAGCTCAGACTTCGCTTTTATGTTTTGGTGGTCAGGAAAACACTGAAAAATCGAGTCCGAGTGGAACTTAATCATGGCAATGATGGCAAAGCTCTTCAGTCTCTCTTAATTTTTCTGTTCCAGACATGTTCCTTCAGGGCTAATTGAAAAGATGCAAGTGTTACGCAGACGCAGTCACTCCTATAACTACAGCTCTGCTCTTCAGATTATTAAACCTTTCTACATGCTTAAAAGTTTGCAATTAGGCTACTAAACATTTCAGCAGATGGTTTTTCTAAGCGGCAAAGTGTTTATAACTTTTCTGTTGGCGTAGAAGAATGCGATCGCATAAATCTAATGGTGGAACATTTAGTAGGTGCATTTATTAGAGCTGGATGCAGTCAAGCAGACCGGAGACTGAGTGGATTCCCATTTTCTTACTACTTTTTCTCCCTCACGATGTGCCTGGCGGAGGAACGATGCTTTGGAAACAAAGCTGTGTGCTGACTCTGGGTCTGCACGGTGGGACTGTGCTCCGATGCAGCCCTATCTTTGAGATTTCAATTCCTGGGCCAAAGTTTGCCCCTGGTTGAACAGGTGTAATTCCTGCTGAACCACGTGGGAATCCAGAGTTTTAAATAAAAGCAGCTCTTGGCCCATTATCCACTTACACTCACTGTGCCTAGGGGCCAACACACACAGAATTGACAAGTGATTGGGGGTTCCTCAAGAGCCCGAAGCTTTACTACACAGGGCTTAAATAAAGCAGTGTTTCAGGCGGCAGGAGTGCATTGCCAGTTTTGTTTGTCTGAATTTCGTCACTCAGAATAAAGGCCCTTAAAAATCACCAATCACTCTCCAAAAAAACCCAACCCCCCAAAAATTATAAAACCTGGCTGTGTCAAAGCCTAAGTAAATACATACGTCAGCCGCCAGGACCCTGGATGTCAGCTTTTCACGGTCTATATTGCTCCAGACTAGTCTGTAAATAATTTTTATTTTTATTCGGGGCTTTCAAACCACATCACTAGTGGGCTGGGCTAGTGGGTCTTCATTTGCATATTCTGTGTTTTGACCTAAATCGAGTTAAATGCAGAGGGAGAAGAGACGAGGCTCAAATTTCATTAACAAAATAAAGCAGCTCGTGTGAAATCAACATCTAGCGGTGGAAAAATATGCAAGCGAACGGAGCCCTTCACTGGTTATTTAACTAAAACAAGGTCTCCTTAATGACAAACACTCCCATCTTCAACTGCATCACAGACACTGATGGAAAAACTTGGCATCTCTCTTTGTATGGGAATATGAGGCAGAACTGGTGAGGACTTTTTCCTGCCATCCCCTTGCCAACTGTACATTCCATCTGACTGAGGATTACTGATAATTTTTGGCAACTTCGTGGCTACAGAGGGCTCTTCTGTACAACTATTTATTTATCCAGGACTTCAGGAATTTATTTTTAACAGAACTTTTCAAAATGCTGTAAACAAAACCTGCGCTAATTGTATTAACAAAAGGATCCCTACACCAAGATAACTTTATATGGTTTTTCAACAACTCTTTGGGGCCAAACTCCTCGGTTGGTGTAAGCTGGTAGAGCTCCTCTCGTTTTGGTGGATGCCTGCCAAATTTACAACAGTTGAGGATCTTTCCCACTAAAGTAAAAAACTTATAAAAATTGGAATAAAGAGGGGCATTTAGATGCATGTGTAGTCTTTGCTCAGCGGTAGCACCAGGGAGAAGCCATGCCTGCAGCTACAAAAGGGATCTAATCTGCCAAGGCAGCAATTTCAGATCCCATCAGAGAGCCCTACAAACTAAAGAGAGAAAACAGGTCGAGGTTCTTATTCTCATTTTTCACAAGAAAAACTGAGATGGCAAAGCAGCCAATACGTGACTATGAGAGTGGCTCTAAGGATCTGACTGTCTTCTGCCCACCTGGAGTCTTGCAGAAAGCCTGGAGCCCATTCACGGGCAACCGGTGTGATGCACTGGGCACTTTGGATATCTTGCATGATTGAGAGGACAGCCTGTGGCTGCCCTTGAAGACAAGTGCAAGGACGTGCTGTCCAATCACCCACTACCAGCCTGAAGACACTCAGAGTACTTGGGGGTGAAGGGAGGGCTGAGCTGGCCTTGGGCAGGTGGTGGGGTTCATCTGGCGGAGGGACAGCAATGGCAGTGAGCTGAGCTATTAAACCACCACTTCATTAACTGGCTTTTATTTTCTACCAAACTAGACAGAGCTGACTCTGGCCACCTCTATCAGGGCATGTAGACATCCCCAAGCAGATTATGTAGCTCGTCAGGACCTCTGAAAAAGCTGAGAACTGAACCTCCTGTGTCCCCATCCAGAGAACAGCCCACTCTTCCCTAAATGTCCTGGAAAATCTCAGGACTATATTAGAAACTGTTACTTTCACCACAAAAAAATCCAATGACAACTTTTTGGTTTTCAGTGACAGAAAGCTGAAATATTTTAGTTTTGAACCAAGTTCTTTCCCTCTGCTTTTGGGTACTGAAAACCAAAGAATTTTTACAAGCAAACCTGATTTTTTTCCTGTTTTTAGCGGAATGTTTGCTACCCAATCAGAGCCCCATGATGCTTCCAGGATTCAAACCTGAACATTTGCTGATGCATTGCTACAGAAATAAAGTGCTTGCCCCCCCACCCCCCAATAAGACCAACTTTTCATTGACAATCACAGTGAAAGGGAATATTTTCTATGGGTTTTTCCCTTTTCTTTGTCAAAGTTGTGAGTGGTAGGAAGGAAGGATACACAGGCTGTGTCCCAGCAGCACCACTGCAGGACCAGCTCTGGGAGAGTCACATAGACTCAGTCCTAGTCACAGCCCCTTCCCAGTCACCTCCTTGTACTGAGCAGGAAGCAGAAACTGCTTTTAATCTACACACACATAGAGCTGCCCGGCACTCAGGGGGTTCACCAGCTGTGGCTGCCCACACACCAGTGCCCACATCCAGCCAGTCCGCTCCAGGCAGGATCTCGGCCCTTGCTCCTTGCACCTTGTCAGGGTCAGGCTGGGTGTTTTGTGGGCCATTTGCACTCATTTAACTTTCATGGATTGCTGAACTGCTTTTGCTGTGTTGCTGTAGAGCTTGTGTGAAAATGCTGACCATGATTTAGATCAAGTCAGTTTGGTGGTAAACAGGCAGCGCAGAACTGGGCTCTGCCTCTCTGAGTGCTCTACTGGAACTAGAGACACTGAATTCCTAAGTTGGGAATCTACTTTGTGTACCTGATATAACTAAAGCTGGGCAGTATAGGGCTTTGGATGTAGTCTCCTCTGTTTGGTTTTCAAGTTAGTCAACACTACCTTTGCCTTGAATTAAGACTACATGCACAGACTATGACCGAAGCTCCGCACAATAACTTACTGAGCCACGGCTTTGCAAGCACATGCCTTAGTGCTGAGTAGCGTGGACGCTGGCTCACAAGTGGCTGTGTGGCTCTGAAGCAGGAAAAGCATTATTTGACAAAACAAAATTGGAAATTTCTCCTTTAAGAGGTTTAATAATTTTTAAATGCAAAATAAAATAGCCATAAAGTAACCCAAAGACGTTAAAATGTTCCCTTCGAGGGAAATTATCTCTTTTTAAAATGATCCCTTTTTCTAATAAACTAGTAATTTATGTAATCCATATAAAACCACTAACACTCATTCTTCTATTTTTAAATAGCATTGGAGAGCTTTCCCAAGGCTTATTTTATTTTTATGAGAAGGATTTAAAAGCATGATGGGCCGGATTCTTCCACACTTCTATCTGCTGACAAGTAACACACTGCTGCCGCACACTGTGTGGGTGAGCAGCAGCGAAGGATGTGTCGCTGAGCGGAACGTGCACCACTCCACTGGCCGCAGCGCAGCAGTACCGGGCTGACAGATTCACTGCGCTGAACACAACGCCATCTGATTTGGAGCTTGCTGAACAAGTCGTAAATCAAGAGATCTTTATGTTTCTAGACAAACATTTCAAGAAAAACAGGGATAAAGGATCTCTATATGGAGCTATTTGTTCTGCCCTGTCTCTTACCCAGCTTAATATTTTTATTGCTTCACAACGAGCTGGCGTATTGTGATTTGTCTAGACTGCATAGGAGGGAGCTTTACCCTTTCAAAGCAAGTCAGGGCTGCATCCCTGGTTTTCACCCAAAGAAACTACAGCCGAGTCATGGTGTTCCCCGGGGCTCGCTCCTCCAGGGATGCTGCTGTGCTCCAACCTGTACCTACGACACGCGGAAAGGGAAACCCGCCCTTAAGTAACTGTACACCCGTGACTTAAAGGGCTTTAGTTCTGGATCCAGGTTAGTGCTAGAGTGTGGCAAGACAGAGTGAATGAACCGTCCTAGAAATGAGAGATTATCTTATATGGCATTGCAGACACAAACTCAGGGGACCTTCTACTGTCACCACTCAAATGAGCTGGGGGTAAAATCTACTCAGATAACAAAATCCCGCCTGCTCTCTCATAGTCCACCTCTGCTCCTTATTTCTCCTTCAAATAATTCAGATATTTTAGCCCTTCCAGACAAAACCTAGAGCTTTAAATTAAAATGTCATCTGTTAGTAAAGAACCTAGACTATGTTTTTCATTCCTGAGAAAGGACTCACTTATGCTTATGACTATAAGTTGCTAGTGATTAAGCAACTGGTATATTTTCACACTCATTAAAAGAAACACGGTGTGTTCGCCTTTCTAAGAAAAGGCATCTTGTTTGTAATACTGTAATACATTGGGAACACCTTCTAATTGGCTTCTAGTGCCCCTTGCCAAAATTCAGACACAACTTTGTTTATTTACACAAGGAAAAAAATAAAACATTGTATAATTAGTTGAGTAATGGACTCCTAAATTCAGCAGCGCAGAGGTATGCAGAACTGACAAAGTTTTTAAGATTCCATTTTGGTTTATGAAATATCTCAATAGGTAGCCCAGACTGCATCATGGCTATTGTAGCAATGTGCTGCTCAATGCGGTGTTTGTGTTGAGATGGAAAACTTTGACATGTTTGATTTTTATGCAAGTCAATTAACTTGTTTTTTAAAACTGTAAGGGCATGCTTTGCAAATAAGATTACTTACTATAAATTATGAGAACATAGGGCTCCATTCAGACAAAAATGTTACACACCCCTTACACATGCATAAGTCTTCAGAATATAGTTCTGCACCCTGACAACCTATTCAGCTAGAGGTAGGAGCTTATTTTGGTCTATTCCATAGGGGGTTTCCTAAAAAGATATGAACAAAAGGGGATAGAGACTTAATTAGAATGTCTCTCTGCTCCCCACCTTCCTTTGCACCACCCAGGCAATTCCAACAGGCCAAAACCTCTCCTTATGTGGTAAAGGCAGAAATTCTCTTTTCAGTTAAGTCAGCCCGCAGCAGAATTAGCAATGGTATGTCCCCCTAACCACAGCACAGACAGACATTTGGCCATTCCCACCTGCGAGGTCTGCTCTCAACACTCACGCTTAAGCACGGTCTATTGACTGCAGTCGTGTCCATCTGTTAACATAAACTTCATTGTGCTTGGCCCCAACTCAGACGGGACCCTAGCACCAAGGCATCAGGGAGAAGCTGTCCCTGGAAGAAATGACACTGAAAAGCAGGAATGGCACACAACTCTCACAAATGAAGATGGCACAGGTACGACAGTCAGCATGAACCATCTCCTTTTAGTGCAGCGGGCATTTGGTCAAGACTTCTTGTATCCGAAACACAGATTCTTTGATGGGTGCACAAGAAACTCAGGATGTCTCTTTGGCATCCAAAACACAACATAAAGAGCTGCGGATATATACTTGGGGCTTGGAGGTGACCATGGTGCCAATACATACACAAAGCGAATCCAGAGACAAGTATGAGTCAGAGAAAGAAAAACGGCCGAATTTTGTCCTTTCCATTTTTACACATGTGGAGAATCTTTACCTAAGCAAATCATCCCATTGATTACATATGTGAGCAAGAATTACTTGCATGAAGAAAGCTTACTGGATCTGGTCCCTGCTCCATGCACACTGAGATATAAAGCCAACACTTACTAAGTCCAGGTCTTGTTCCTATTAGTTTTGAATATTAGGTTAAGGCACAGGAGACCACACAACAGAGCATTTTGTCTTCCTTGCCAGCTTCAGTCTAGGTAATGAAGTCATTCCTATTTGAGCTTGATTTTAGATTGTTGGTTCTAATGTACAGTCTGCAGCACAGATAGTTCTGTATTGCAGACTGGTCATTTACCTTGAAATGTCTTTTACCTAGACAAAAGGTTAAAAACAGGGAGAGAAGACTGGGAAGATTAAAGAGACAAATGGCTTTCCTTGTGCCCTGGACACATTCTGGACCATCTCCTCACAGACTGCTATCAGATCTCACTCTCAGCTTAAAGCAGCAAACCCATACTCATAGACATAGTACCACGTTCACAGGAGCACAAGTGTGCACATAGACACTCAGAAAGGGGGATTCAGTCAGAAGACCTCCCAAAGTTGGGCTCCCATCTCTTCAGAATAAGGTAAGATGCTGCTGTGATCAGAAATGAGCCGGGTTGTTTACCAGCACTGACTTGCCATGGAAGGAAAGATACCTCCCATTCATCAGGAGAGCCAGTGTGGCTACGTGCCTCTGAGCAGTCTTACAATGTCGGGTCAACTGTTGTTACTGGCCAGACACTGCTGTGGAAAGGCTGCAAGAGAATCAGGGACTCATCACTACCAATATGTGTTGCTATGGACACCACTGAAGAAAAGCAAAATCATTTGAGAAGGAAATAAAAGACTCTTTTCGGCCAATAGTGAGAGACACTCTAATAGGTTAGTGATCCTGGCGGAATGCTAATCAACAGCGCACAGGAAGTCATGCAACTTTTAATATTCTTAGTGAAGGAGTAAATTCATGCAATTCATCACCATGCACGCAGGATTTGTATAGCACTCCATACCAAAAACAGGCATCACATGTTGATGCCCTCAGTGAGTCAGAAAATACTTCTGTCTCATGAGTCTCCCTTGCAGGGATCTCAGCTACAAGCCTTGTTCACCTGAAGAGCCCATCTGCACTGTCCCACTGAAGCAAACACACAAATGGAGCTGAATTCCTCTCTCGCCTAAAACTGCATAGCTCACCTGTCACCAGCAAAGCTATGGATCCACCACTGACTGGAGCTGTGAGACATTCCTCCCAGCTCTGGTGAATAACCGGAATGAATGCCCAGAACTCACCAAAACTGATCACAGAATCATGGAATGGCCAGGGTTGGAAAGGATCTCAAAGATAATCCAATTCCAACGCCCCTACATAGGCAGGGACATCTTCTCTAGATCAGGTTACTCAGGGCCCCATCCAACCTGTCCTTGAACACTGCCAGAAACGGGGCAGCCACAACTTCCTTGGGCAACCTGCTCTAGCATCTCAGCACCCTCACAGGGAAGAATTTTTAACTAATGCCCAAACTAATAACTTCGTAAAATTTTTGTTAAAGTACTGGCTCAGCATCACACCAAACGCTCTGTTCCATTTCAAGCATTTCCGTTAGATTGAGATGGGGTTTTGTCTTGCACAGGTTAAGAAGGCATGGATTTCTGTAGAAGAATAGCATGTTTTCAATTCAGTAAGAATTGAAAGTCCTTTTCAAAATAAAGACAAACATTTTGAATTAAAAAATCAATCGGAATGACTCTGAACACAACACAACAAAGTATTTTCTTTTTAAAACAGGAAAGAGGCCACATTTTCCAGCTGAGGGAGAATCTATAAGGTATTACCCCATCCTGAGTCACCACTTTTGTCCCCAAAAGCCTGCTGAGATATTTTTCTCATCTGTACAAGAAGATAAAACTATTAAGCTCAGGAAGACAATTTGCACAGGCAGGGCCAGGAGCATCTACTGTTTTAACAGAACCTAAATTATTTTGAGCTATTTATAGAAGAAATATAGAAACAGGGGCAGTTTCTCTAAGGGACCTTCAATCTAGTTTCATTACAATGAAATGAATCCAAAATACTAAGAAGAGGGACAAGGGTTACAGAATAAACTCTGAGGCTACTCAGAAAGGCTGAAATCCTTTGAAATCAATAGAGTATTTCACTCATCTTGCAAGTGACACCTCAGAAATGATGCTTGGGATCATGTGAGGCAGGAGAAGATCTGGGGATTATTTGCATTAGGGCTGCTTCACACTTGCAATCTTGCTGCTCACAGATTTGGGGAATTCACATCTATTATTCAGGGCTACATTAATTTTTAATATTTTGGGGTTGTTTCAAAGGAAATTATGTTTGTTCGGCTGTGCCATGAAGGTGTCTGTATGGTCTCTCCTTTACGAATGTTAAAGTCCTGACAATGACAAACCCCAAGAGCAATGGTGGAAGAGAGGTCTAGTAGCTCCCCTATTAAATTCAGTTGTTATTAAAAAGCAAGGAACCAACACAAGGCCTTGCTCTGTGTGACAGATAGGCACACGAGCTTTCAAGTCATGTCTCAGAGTGCTGCTTGGCTTATTCAAGGTTGGTATCGTCTGGCTTGTGGTTCAGGCAAGACAATGCTCCCCAGGAACAGGAGGGTCAGGTTAGCGTGCTCCAGGACTGACTCCAAGTATATTTGGCAAATGAGCTCCAGAAATTCACTTCCAAGATATAAATCCACAGGTAACCGGGTTTCACATGTTCTTTGGCTTAATATTTGCGAAATATTAGTATTTATAGTATTTTATAAATATTGCATTTTCCTCCCAGTGTTCAAATCATTGTTTCCTAAGAGCAGCACAGCAGGTCACCAGAGGCTGCAGGAGTAGCTGTCCCAAACGTGACCATAAGAAGATCTCTGGCCCACTTGTAGTTTTCTTTTCCAAAGGTAGGTCTGCAGAGAAAGCAGAAAGCCCCCTGCTCTGCCTGGGGATGGTTTACTCCGGGTCAGCTGGAGCACAGACACTGAACGGACAGGTATCATTGTACCAGATTTTTTACCTAACAGCCACATACCGTTTCTGCTCTGCCCCTCAACACTGCTGCACTCCACAAAGTGACTCAAGGAGTCCTAGTCGCAGACTTTCATTTTAACTCTATCAAAATTGCAAAGGCTCTACTGGAAGTTTCTTAAGGGCTCCTCAAGAGTGGGCAATGCAGATCCAGAACCCATGAGTTCTAGAGAAATAAAAATGGGGTCATACAAGAGCCCATGTTTTGCTTTGGATTCATTGAAAGCTAAAGAAATCCACAAAGCTGAACTTGCAAATACCAATAATTGCGTAATTTCACAAAACATCTACCATGTATTGAGAAAATAAATGGTTTAACTGCAATATTATGGCCACCTTTAGGGAAAATAGAACAGACAAAGGGAAATTTCATTGACAGCAAATTACTGTGACAACAGCAGAACGATTTTAGGCCACAAGAGCTAGAGACTTCTGAAAAGACTTCATTTATTTTGCAGCAGATTAAGTCCTTCAATTCAGATAGGACAGTTAGCAGGAATAAACAAATAGCAAACTATCGAGGTTAATATGTTATTGGCTACTTCAGCAGAGGCTGGTGCAGAACTGAAATGAAGGGAGGGGACAGCCACTCCTTCAGCAAGTGGCAGCATCCTCCACACTGCTGGGAGGCAAGAGATGAGGGAAAAAAGTGAAGAGAAGGTAGCATTGCTTTAGCTCTACCTCCCCCACCCTCCCCTTTTTCCTACAAATCCACCTCGGGAGAAGACACAGCATAGAACTGAATTATTTTGCTTTGAAATTTCTCTTGCCTGTAAAAAACTCTTTTTTTCTCTTCACTTCAGAGCAACCACATTAGGAATTGGGGTTTTCTGCAGCTTCTAGGGAAGTTAAGTACCTAAATCCTACTTTCTTAAAAAAAAAAAAAGGATCTATTATCTCTTTTATCTCTTTTTTGAAGAAAAAAGAAAACACCAGGTAAAATTTTACTGCAACCAACTATAAAATTCACAGTACCAGATACAAACATAAGGCTACATCTGCTGCGTTTCACTGAGTGGTGACTTATTGTCTCCTACTGAGAGCTGTGACTTTCTGCATCCAAAACACAAACCATTCCCATTTCTGTCTGCTTGTTGAACTAGATGTCTAATGTTAGGCACCCAGACCTGAAAACGTTAACCTTAAACTCTGTTGGCATCTCTCAGAAGCTTTAGGAGTAAGAGGAACCTAGTCTGGCTGTCTGAAAAGTTTCATTCAGATTGCTTTAAATATTTTGTGGATGATTGCAGTCTGAACGTTTGACTACATGCCACTTCATTAGACTCACTCAGGGTTTTTTTTTGTTCATACTATAGATGGGAAATTAAAAATCATCTCTTTAAAAAATCTGATACTTAATTTCCCACAAGATACAAGAAAGATTTGGGGCAGTGTCTGGAAAAAAATTAAGATAATAAGGTGTATAAATCTCTGCTTCATTTGAAACAAAGCATAAAAGCCAACCCCACATTAATTTTTCTGCTGAAGGAACTTCAATAAGTTTTAAAGTAAGTGTTTCATTTACTGCCACATGCCACACATACATGGCAAACAGTTTATCCAAACCACAACACTCAGCTGTTCCTGGTTAGGTGAACCAGCCCTCCCTGAACACCCAAGCTGCTCGTTGTTCCCCCGGGACTCCCCACCAAGGGTGCTGCTGAGCACTTTGGCTGGATGCAAGGGTGAGCAGTCCCTCTGTGGAGGTGACTCAGGGTTGAGTACGTGCTTTAGATTTTGTTGGCTCAGACCAGAATGCCCTACACGTTTGAAAACAGCTTAAGCACAGCGTAACTCCCCCTGACGTGGTGGTCCAGCTCTAATGGCCTCTTCATGTAGTTCTCAGGGAACGTTATTAGACTTCCCAGTTAACGAGAACACTCCACTGTGTGTACACACCACTGTGCTGGGTTTGTGTGGTCAGGTTTTGGTAGCAGGGGTGCTACAGGCGTGGCTTTGATGAGAAGCTGCCAGAAACTCCCCCTATGTCTGATACACCCATGCCAGTCAGCTCTGAGACAAACCCACTGCAGGCCAAGTTGCAGCCCATCAGAAGCTGTGGTGGTGCTGCTGAGATAATGGAGTCAAGAAGGAGGAAAAAACCCACAACAGCAGCCAGAAGAGAAAAGTGGGAATGTGAGAAAAATGACTCTGCAGACACCAAGGTCAGTGGAGAAGGAGGGAGGAGGTGCTCCAGGTGTCCAAGCAGAGATTCCTCTGAAGCCTGTGGTGAGAAAATTTGTTGAGATGAGATAAAGGGAGTTTGATAGAACAGAAAAGAATAAAAATAATAATTCATCATCATAATGATAACAGAATAGGAATATACACAAGAGAGAGGCACGACACACTTTCTCACCACCTGCTAACGGGTGCCCAGCCAGTTCCCAGGCAGTGGCCCCCTGCTAGATTTCCGGTGTTCATACTGGGCACGATGTCATATGTTCTAGAGTGCCTCTCTAGCCAGGCTGGATCAGCCATTCTGCTGTGTCTCCTCCCAGCCTCTTGTCACCCCCAGCCTACTTTCTGGAGGGATGGTGTGAGAAGCTGAGAAGCCCTCGACTTAGTGTAAACCCTAAGTAAAACACCACTCTATTATTAACATTACTCTCATCCAAAGTCCAAAGCATGGCACTGGAACAGCTACGGAGCTGAAAACTCTGTCTTGGCAAAACCAGGGTAGGTGTCCAGCCAGGACACCTTGGTGAGAAGAGTCTCTTCCCATCCTGTTGAAGCCAAGAGCCTGCAAGCAGATAGACAGAGGGAAAAGATTTCTAATGAAGCACTGGGACTTAATTTAGGGTTTGATTATGACTAAGATAGCGAGTGAGGCTTATTTACAAGACCTTCAAGGTCCAACTCAATGACTTCACTTACTGTACAAGTATTACCCAGAAACCAAAATCTTATCTACTTATTCCAAAAGGACATGATGAACTTAGAAGTCTGCTCAATAGTAAAAGAGTATTTAAGCTTGTCTCACTGGGCTGTTAAGTCCCACTAATTGGTGCCTGGTCACACTAATATTTGAGCAATATTCTTCTCTATTCTGCTGCTGTATGAAAGAACTTAAGTGCCCTTGGAGGAGCAAATCTATACAAAGGGCAAAGTAGATATGCAGTATCTCCAAATGTCCAAAGCAAAGTAGGTGGAGGAGGGAAGGCAAATTATCTTCTGTCCATTTTTCACTCACAGACAATATTATGAAGTGCTTGGAATACCAGAAAGTTCATTTTAAAACAGAGGAGTGATGTTTACACTGGCCCTTATATAAATATATACAGAGTTTATGTACCTTTTTCCCTAGAAGTTAAACTCGGGTTATTTACTGCTGAGAAAAGGTGCTGGAGGTTTTTATTGCACAGGTACCACACAGTGGCTTGGCAGACACATTCTGAACCACAGCCTGCTCCATCCTTTGTTCAGAGAAACGTGTGTGTGTTCAGAACTGTGTGACTGGGGGTCCCCCCTGAGCCCTCCATAGTGGCACTGCCTTAACTAAAGCAGACCAGGAGTGAGCAGACTATTTTGGTACTGGTAGGCATAAGATGAATTTACTGTAAGGTACTTTGCACCACAGAGAGTAGCAGGCACTTCCCATTAATTCCATAGAGTATGGCTCTTGCATCTGCTGCATCTTCCTCTGGACGGTGGTTTTGCACCCAAGCCAGGTAATGAGTTGCTAGGAGTAGGTCAAATATAAAGATAGCACTATGCCAGAAGAAAAATACTATTAGTGTTGTATCTATACAAGGAAGGGATATACTGCTAATAGTCTCCTGTATGAAACCCTCCCCCACAAACCAAGCAACAATATACCCTTATTGCTCCTAAATCACAAACACTGATCAAATGTCCTCATTCCTGCTTCACTTTGCTCTTGGGACTGAGAATCCCTGCAGCATGTCAGTTCTGGTGGTGGCTTTGTGATCTGGATCCTGCGTGGTACGATCTATGCAGAGACCAACAACTCATTCTACACAGCCCACTATGCAGGCATCAGATGACTGTGGCTTTCAGTTACTACCTCTGGATTGAAGCCAGAAGCCTAGCGGTGAAAAGCTCTTTATACCATTACCAATCCCTCGAGCCACCCAGTCCTTCTCCATTGCATACAGGTTTTTAGTGTTGTGCCTTAAGATCTGTTCTGGTCCTGAGTAACGTTCTTTGTGATGGGAGTCTTGCCACTCCCCCTCTCATGAGGTGGGGGGGGGAATTGTGGAGGGAGTGTGAAACCTATTTTCAAACTCTGTTATGATTATCTGATGCAGCTACTAGACCTGGATTCTCTGATGGAGAGGCTTGAGTTCTGCATAAGGTCTGTCTTGAGTGAAGACTCCAGTCTGGTCAGTGCTAAGATCTGTGCACATTCAGTCAGGGCTGCTGCCTTCACATTGTTGGTAGCTCTTGCACAGGAGCACCCATAGAGGCCAGAGACACTCACAGGAACAGCTGCGAAGCTTTCTGGGGTGGCTGTAAAGCTTTCTGGGAAAGTTGCAGGCTGGCTAGGATGAAGCGCACATACAGGTTGGTCTGGAGCACTGGTTCAGAACCAAGCTTAGCGGCAGCATAAATAACCCCCTGGAGAAGGCAGAATGTACAAGCTACCCCCAGAGCATCTGCTTTCAGCTGGTTTCCATTTAAACTGAAAGAGTTAGAGGCTAAAGTGTGCCATCTCTGCAGCACCCGTCCTCCAGTGGAGCAGAGCAAAGTGACTAGCTGTGATGCTATTCTGTGCAGAGTTCTCTTCATCATCTTTTCACTCAGACTCCTCATAGAGCAGCTGCTTTCCCCCCCAGAGTTCGCTACAGGAGACTTAACAGTAACACATTGGTACCCAGCCTTCACCAAAGAGGGCTGTAAGCTGCTGATCCTGCAATAACACCTCGAAGGATTTAGAGTCTTTAATGTTGATTGCTGAATATTTCTGTTCCACTCTGAACCAGTCCAACAGTTGTTTCAAGTGAATGTATTCATTCCCTTCCTCTTAACCATCGGAGCTTCTCGCTAGGTCTGGGAGTAAGAAAGAGGGAATGAAAGGGTCTCTTCAAATTTGCTGTAGCCGCTCTCTTAAAAGAGAGCATTGACACAGGTTCTGCAGCTCTCGCATGCAGCAGGGCTCCCCGAGGACCCACAGGCACAGCAAGACTGCAGGATCCTTGTGGGCGCTCCAGGAGAGCGCGGCGGCCGTTCTCCTCCCCGCTGGACGAGAGTATCGTATCTATTCCTAGCATGGATCTACCAGGTGGCAGCATTCCCCTGCCAACATACCTTTGGTTTGGCTTACCTTGAAAGCGATGATGTTATATTATATGATGACGTCATTATATTTATTTCAACTTTCAATGAAGATTCCTGGCAAATCTCCGAGCTGGAATATCTTCTTTTTAATGGATCCAAGATCCAGCCAGTATGGTGCAGATTACATTTATATAACAACCCAAGAAAGGTGACCTGCTAGGGAGTTTTTTAACAGCTGTTGATGTTACTAAATTAAGATTATTTCTCTATTAAATCTAAGGAAGAGGAAAAACTTGCCCAGTATTTATACAAACACCGCTGCTCTCATTTCTAGCTGTGGTTATTTTTGTGACGACTCCATCATGCACTCAGGCAATCACAGGAGTTTATCTTTGCGGTGGTATTTTGAAAAGGATAAAATGAATCAAATCTGTTTTTCCGGTTAAGCACAGGTGTGAGGACACCACAGGTCAGTGCTATGTGTGACGAGACTTTCCCACCTAGTGCCTTTTCCTCATGCTATCTGGACTAATTTTGAATGAGCTTCTTACAAACATTTGGGCAACTTACTCTGGTCTGGTTTTTTTAGTCTTTTATCAACTGTGTTCTCTTTGCACTTTCAAAATAGCCTAAAGCATCACAACTTTTGTTAGGAGCCACATGATTTTCCTGACACAGACTGGCAGAAAGCATTTGAGAATGCTATGTAGGACCCTGTTGTGCGCTGGAAAGGTAATGGCTTGGGCACTGAACTCGGTATCATCTGTCAAAGGCCACTCCTTGAACACTGGGCCCTAAGGTTGCTAGATTTTGAACAGGCACATGGTGTGAGAGAACAAATTACTAAGGATAAAGACTAACCGCACTGATGAAGAAGACAAAGTCCTGAACTACTCACAAAGAACTGCTGCTTATAGGTTAAGGGACACAACCGAGGTTACGCAGCCTATGGCAGAGATAGAAATGAATTTACATTTACAATTTAAAGACACTAAAAATTGCAAAAGAAGAAAGAGAAGAGTAACTAAAAGCAAACTTTCAACCTTTCCCTTCTTATTTCTTCCCCACAGTGGTCTCTGGGAGGTCTTATGATGCCACTACGATCAGCAACCAAAAACTGGCCGTGTTATGAATTGATTTCAATTTACAAGAGCCATAATTCAATTTTGCTTTACAAACAGATTACAAAATCTAATATTAAAAAGATTTGCATAGAAACATTAATCAGAAAGATATTTTATTTGTTTGGCTTGAAACGCTTCCACTACAAGCCAAACATTTCGACACTAGGGCAGGAGGACCAGAAAGTGAACCTGACCAGAAACAACAGTGCAAACTACGAGTTTATTTTTGCTCTACCAGCTGAAAAAATCGAGTTATTTATTTTAAAAAAAAAAATCACTGGCCTTGTGGATGGTGAAGCTTGATTTTTTTTAAATCCAAAGTATTCTTGTAAATGTGTTAGTAAAAGGGTGTTATTAGCTGAGAACACTTGTATGTATGTAACTTACTGATAGCAAGGACTGTCAGATTAAAAAGAAGACAGATACAGTGGTGGAGATTGAGATGATATTAACAAGACATGTATTTCACACTCACATAACCTTCCCCATTGCTCATACCTCTCTGCACACATAGCAATTTAAGCAGCAGTCAGAGGCGGTTTCCAGATGACGCCTCTGTTTGCCCCATCACTGGGATCACAGACAGATAAATCACGGGCCGAGTCCCTTCGCTAAGCAGTGGGAATATTACTTTAGTAAAGTTTGCTAATGGGGCAAAGGACCTGGTATTGTAATCCAGTGACATTTTCAACCTTCGGAGAACTTTTGTTGACATTCCCGAGGCCCTGGCTGCCATCCCAGCATGAAATAGTTTCTGTTCACATAATTCTCGTGTTTACCAGTCATGAAAAACTCTTGCTTTTGGCTTTTTTTTTTTTTTAAATAAACTTTTTTTTTTTTCTGCAAGTGAAAGTCTGTCTAAAAAAATATTGGCCCCAGGCATAGAAGGTTTTGCATAAATTCATATGTGATGAATGGCTGATTTTAATGTTATTTGGGTATTTGTCAGAACCTAACAAATATACATGGTAATGGTGGTTCATAAACTTAAACATCTCAATATACCCTTTCTTCTAGAAATAAATTACGTTTGTTTGCCCTGCCTGGAGTCCTAAGGTAGCCGACATTAGGAATATTTTAAATGTGATCATCCATCCAGCATGTCTTTCAGGCGCCACGAAGATTAAATGAAAGAATCATAAGATGAAGGTCTTTAACTTTTAATCCTTTTACAATGAACCCTTAGATAGACATGGGGGCAGGGTGCCTTCTATGTGAGTAATAATGCCTCTGTTCCTCTTCACTAGGTTAATGAATACCCTAAATGTCCTAAGATCTGATTTTTCCTCCCCCCCCAAACTATTGAAATTAGAAGCAAAGAGACGGGTGGTAAAACGCCCCGAAAGAGAGAGACGGAATGAATATGCATTCGGAGATAGGCGAGCTAAGCGTTAGAGCAAGCAGGGCTGGGCTGAGTCAATGCAATGGCTTAAGATAATGAGCATCGATCCCCTGCGAGTTTGGGGAATGAGAAAAAAGAACTTTTGCCATTCCAAGATAAATAAGGAGCAGCCTTTCTGCGCTGGCTCTCAGGAGCACGTGGAGCGGCTGTTTGCGCAGTTGGTATCTGTGAGATCCCAACCGCCGGCTCGCCCAGCACGGAAGAGTCAAACCCTGCCCCGGCCGCCGCGGGTCCGCACAGAGCTGCTGCCGGTGCCCCGGGGGGCTGGAGCGGAGCCCGCAGGCTGCTCC